>OX940974.1:112600994-112643091 GCA_954871275.1 Leptopterna dolabrata | reverse complement strand
GACTCACACAATTTTGAAAGTAGGCTCAAATTCTGCAATTTAATCAATAATGGCTATTTTTCGGAACTTATGATTCAATATTTATCAGTCACTCTATGGATGATTGAAAGAGTTTTGAAAGTTATTCCATTTATTTCAGCGTGCTGGAAAACATGAAAAACTATACCAAAAACACATTTTTCTAACAGATGGTGCCAAGGAACGGCGCACACCAAAAAATTTATATGAACGCGAAAGTGAAAACTATACCAAACACACATTTTTCTGACAGATTGCACCACTGGTGCCTGCATGGTGCCGTTCATCTGGCATCATTTTTCTGGCATATGGTATAGCAAGAAACAAAGTGATCCACCACAAATGATATTCACCAGTGATCCGCGTTGATCGGAAAGTACACTGTTGTGAGCGGGTGGTTTGGATGCTCACAACATAGCGGATGGAAGAGGAAGGCAGAGGACGGAAGAAGGCGGGTGAGGAAGGATGCGCTCCTTCGGAGTCTTTTCACTAACGCCCCGCGGTTTTCACCACAGCAGGCGTTAGTCTTAGGGAAGGTTAACTCCCCGCGGTTTTCACCACAGCAGGCGCTAGAGGGTGTGGCTCCCCGTGGTTTTCACCTCAGCAGGCGCTAGAGGGTGTGGCTCCCCGTGGTTTTCACCACAGCAGGCGCCTGGGATGTGGGAGCTAGTACCCCGTGGTTTTCACCACAGCAGGTACTAGAGGAGAGGAAGGTGTCCCGCGGTTTTCACCACAGCAGTTTTTAGAGGAGAAGGAGGCGTCCCTTGGTTTTCACCACAGCAGACGCCTGGAAGGTGGATGTTGATACCCCGTGGTTTTCACCATAGCAGGTACCAGTGGAGAAGGAGGAATCCCGCGGTTTTCACCACAGCAGATACCGGGAGTGCACCCCGCGGTTTTTACCACAGCAGGTACATGGAAGGGTAAGAGAGAGGGCGAACGAGAGAAGGTCGAGAGAGAAGTCGTAAGTCGGGGGTCGGATCGTCGAATGAAGACCTGGGGACCTACATAGGTATTACGGGGAAATAACAGTTCGGGCAAATTGAAAAGGATCTTGCATGGGGCGGTTATAAACGCGTGCGAACATTCCTGAAGAGGAAGACCATCCGACAGCTTTGATAATAGCCGATGGGGTATTTTTTTTTTCCTTGGAGAAAACTACCGCGAGGTTTTAACCACATCAAAGCTCCTTGGCCCTTTATAGAATACATTTCCCAAAAGACCTCAGGAATGCTAAATACGTTTTCATCAAGGTGTCCGGCATGAGGTTGTCGTACCTTATGAAGGGCCACATCTAGTGGTGAAGGCTGGGGAGAACCACTTTCAAACTAGAAACGGCAGAAGGGACCAAGATAGCGGTCATCGACCGCCGTACATCAGCATCGAAATTGAGGGGGAATCCTGGAGTGTTACACAACTCAACCAATTATTGTGTCGAAAACTACGAATGATAACCATAGCATTGTTTGGTTTCCAATGAAGAGCTTCAGTCTCGTATTCGAACAGTGAAGTTATAACATAAAGTGCAACCATCATTTCAGAAGCCCCAGGTACCTATCAGCTTCAGGGGGAAGTAAAATTTGGAAAGAAAATACCGTACAGCAATGGAGCTCAATATTCTCCTTTTCACTGATTTACACTAGCTTTTGAATGAAAATTCATATTCGCGAAAATTGCTGTTTTTTTCCCTTATTCTTTCATTTTTTCATTTTTTTCTGCATAAACCGCTTTCTACCGCTTAGGTCTTTGTCGCTTAGACTGATTGAGACGAAGCTATTACAAATCTATAATTTGTAATGGCGAATGCCAGTGAGCCAACGCCTTTCTTTAGTTGCATCGTATTCCTTTGCTTGTGGAAAATCGTCTGGGGGACGTGTGTTGAATTGAATGGTTGAGTAACCGGCGCCAGCGTTCCGCGTAGCGTCGGGCCGACTGTCTGGGGCTCTCCGAAGTGCCCAAGACTGCTAATGTTGCCAAGTAAAGCCGATGTCGCGATGTTAGTTCTCTAGAAGAAGTAAATTATTGATACACCTCCTTGCATTTTACACAGTATTTCACGCCCAAGGCTTAGGCATTCAGCTGCCGTTGAGTGGGTGACTGCTAGGTACCCTTTTTATTCAAACTAGGTGGTTGATCTGTGCACAGGATATTAATAATTTGGATTATACAACCAAAAACTGAAGGTGTAGCGTGCTTCTCCACAGCAAAATCCACCCCGTTCTATTCCCACCCAGTGGTTCTTGACATGTGATATTGGTTGGCAGTTGCTGGTTCAACGGATTGTGAAAAGTACGTAAACTAAGTGGAAGGGTAATTACTTTATTTTAGGAGGAAGGAAATTCCAAATAAAACTGTAGGAAAAGCAAGGGGAAATGACCTACGTCACACTCGTGCTCACCGGAATATATAACACAAAAGAAAGACACATTTCGTGGTTCTAATGAATTTCCAGGTAGAAAATAATACGATTTTTATCAGTATAAATAACATTATAAAACAAAACGCCTGCTGTACTTTCTATAGCTCCTGCGACCAGCAATATGATAATATCGTAATATTTGATCGTAACACTTTGATCAACACCTCGGCAGACGTTCATTGTTTTTATTTCAGATGGCAGTTAAGTCAAGAGTTACATTTTTGGTACCTGTGTTGTGAAACGGGTACAACCAAATTCTGTAATTATATGAAAGTGATGAATGAATGCACGTATGTACTTCGTACATTAGTATGACACTAGCCAATTTAAAATATTCCACTTGAACAAAGCCCAAAACATCAAGGAAAATACCTTCATTCGAACATCAACTCAGTGTACGCTACGTTGACTTGTATAAGTTCCGAACTTCTATTTACTAAAGCGCAGAATCTGCAACTCCACCGGTCAAAGAGGAGCGATTTAAGCATTTCACTTGAGTGAGCCTTCAGGGGTACCTACCACTCATTTATAACTATTCAACAATAATTTGTATTGATATTTATATGCAATGAGTGTAATTATTACGGTTAACTCTGTACTTTAAGGATCTGGGTGCTTACTTCAGTAGATTACGTTCACATTTCACAGCTGCGACGTTCATACAATTCGACTACATTCTATTCTTGATATTCCATGTCTCAAACTCGGTTCTGCTAGCTCATTTCTACTCTTGTGAGACTCGATTGATATGAAAGGTATAATATGTCGTAGTACCCATGGCGTATTGCCAAACAACATTGCTAATCTACCATATCTCCACTAATATTGTTTCCGAGTCTACAAAGGTAGCAGAAGCCTCGAGGTCATTTTTGGGAGGAAAACAAAAATATCATTGTAATCCACGGAAATGAAAATATCGACTTACGTTTTTTGCGTATTAGATCTTTCTGAACAAATTTGGTTTTGTTAATTTCTGCCTCTGTGCCACCAAACCCTCTCATCGCTCATAAAACCATAACTCTTAATTTAAAAAAAAAAAAATTGTAGCTAGCTGGAATTTGGATGGTCGATGCGGGGTTCGTTCATCATAGCCACACGCAAAACGGCTCCAAAGAATGGTTGCAATGATCTTAAATTCGGAGGGTGATTGCGGGCTGGGCTCGATGGTCCCATATGAATTCGTCAAGATTGGATAGTAACATTGTCTGCAAAAACTACAATCCTTGCCGCAAGAATTTAACCCCCATTCTAGTTAACAGATTATGACGGAATTCTCCGAGTTTCTTGTTATCGAAGAAGATACATATTGCGAAAATTATAGGCCCCCCTCCGCCCATTTTCGGCGTTGTTATCTAAAATCCTGGTGGCACACAAGATGAACTACCCTTGTCATATTTTATATTATTCACTAAGGACCATCTTGATTGGTTTATAAACACAGAGGAATTTTCTGAGGATCACTATTATATTTTCTTTTATAGGGTGAGCTGTGTTCCAAGGCTGGGTCCCACAAAGGATAAAGTCAGCTTCGACTCTCGGAGCGCCATAGACATCGAACTGGTAAGTGAAGTTTTTCATAATGTAGGTATCTCCCTATATACCTGTATTCTGTTTACTCCGACTCGCGACCGAACTGCAGCCCAAACTATTGCGTCAATCTTTAACTGGGGCATCTTTAATATTGAAGAACTTTCAAGCCCACAACTCAACTTTCCGTAAAGCTACAGCAGGTTGCATTGGATTTTGGAAAATGAGCTGAACGTGCAGAAAAATAAATCGTCAAAATCTGACGAAAATCAGTGTAGTTGTGAACACATCGCTACAAGGGCGGATCCAGATGCTTGAAGAAGTCCTTACAATTATACTGTAATCCGTTCATATTAGAAGTCCAGACATTTAAATCATCCGTTCGTATTTTGACGGGTTTCAGGGTTGTGAGGATACTTTAGGTAGGAGGTAAAAATGTATCTGCCAATGTAACAACGTAACCGCATCCATCTAAAAATGCTTCCTGTAAGTCATTTTTCCACATGTTCCTTCAAGGTTCCAGTTATGGAGTTTATTTATTTTGTTCCTATGTAATGTTGGTTGATGCAGTCCTCCTCGTCATTTCTAGCTGTTTTCCCTTCAACTCTTGGTACCATTTTTTTTCCGTTTGAAGTTAGGCACCTCCTACCAACAAATATTTCTTATAGTATGATAGTAACCCATAGGTATGGTTTCGTGAGACATAGGTACCTAATCAACAATATTAATTAATCCCAGCCGCAGTCATATGTCTACCTTCGAAGTTAAAAATCCACTTTTTTGGGATACCAAGTAGGTACAAAACTTCCTATAACATTTCGAACAAATTTCTCTTTTAAAATTCCCGGTGGTTGCAGATTCCAAGTTAACCAAACCTGGACGAGGTAGACACAGCGTCCCCAATGGGCCGTGATCGATCCATTTCCAACCGACGCCGACCGAAAGACTGATGATAACAGAAAAATGTGATACTGGTGCCAACCGTTCCGAACAGCATAAAATGGAAAAGAAAAATGCTCAGACAGACAGAATTACACCGTATTAGCGTGTAAAATAATTCGAAATTATTTTGGTGGTTGTTGTAATTTCTCCCCATTTTCTGCGATAGTAAACTTTTAAATTAAATTTTACAATATTTAAAGAATCGATTGATTCAAATTGGGGTTTCCAAATTATTTTCAACTTTACTTTATTTTTTATTTATATTACACCAAATTTCGTATTTATAAATCCGAATTTATGTGAGTATTCGAACAGGGAATTTAACTTAACGAAAGAACTAGTATACGTGAAGACGAGAAATAAAACTAATCCTAAAGGCTAGGATATAACGAAGACCAGTCAGGTTTTGGACAAAGTGTGCCAGTGGACATGTATCTTTACCACTACCACTACGATAACGAGTGTGACAATAAAGGGTATTTACGTAGAAGACTGTGACACCTTTTACGGCGTGTAATGTACGAGCTACAGGATTCTTTGATGTAGATTTTAGAATGAGTTTAGAGTCTTCCGCCTCGGCCTCTACATTCAGCTCAACGCCTCCCATTTAAGGTATGTCTTGATGAAGGATTCCACACTCCGTTGTCATATTCATCTCTCTGGCGCTCACCCATTGTCGGTGAACGCGCCGTTAGTTCTGCCATTCTGCCATGTACATTTAAAAGGCAACTCAAAACGTGGACCAGCCGCACTTATTATAAGGACGGAATTTTTCGCATTATGAATTTTCGCGGGGCCATTAATTCGTATTTTTTTCAAAAATTTGTAATACTCCAGCATAGGTACACAATTACATCTCTTCAGTGTACCTACTATATATTATTCTTCTCGACAACGGTGCAGCCTAAAAGAAGTTAATGATGCTAATGACATTTATCATGATAATGATGATGTACAGATTAACCTCATTTGAAATGCGTAGTAATAAGAACATTTAAGATCATCAGGGGGCAAACCCGCACATACTTGAAGGAAATTTCAGTTCGTTTGGAATGTTATTGATAGGATGCGGTGGTTACAAGGGATTGGGTAGACCCAAAACCAAATTCGTTCGTAAAATATTAAAAGGAGAAGGTCTTTGGGTTAATATGTATAGAATACAAGGCTTCCCACGTTTGATAATGGAATGGCAATAAACAAAGTAGAATATTACAAGATGCTTGAATCGTACGGCGGTGCGGAATCTTGAAATAAATTTTAGCATCTAATGGCACATGCCATTATTTTCCGCAACCTCAAATTCGGAACGCACGCTACTACTTTATCAAGTTTCTGTATTCATGTATGTCTTTTAATTTACTATGATGTACACAGTTTTTAAATACATTATTTAGGATATTAAGTTTAATTTTTTCTTGAATTTCAATTCTGTAGGCCGAGAAGCATCTTATGATAAATTAAACCACTTAGAATGTTAGAATTGAGCTAAAACCGAGCTTGGAAAACCCGATGGCTTACAGAACAATTTTTCCATTACAAGAAAAAATATGGTCACCCAGAGAAGATATTTCTGTATGTTTCACCTTGTTACTAATCGTATTTTAGACTCTTGGGAAGTAACTGCAGTGACATTTGGGCTTTGAATTGTCATTCCCGGATTAAAAAAAAAATTAAAAATAATACTAGATTTCTATTTAAACGAAGATAAGATCTTATTAAATATACTCATCTGAGTAAAGGCTAATCGAAGCTAGGGACTGTGTAAATCGTTTGTAAGTATAGTGAAGTTCAAGACACTGATAACAGTGTTAGATGCCAAAGGCTGTACGCAACTGCCTGCCATGGTGAACCGCAAGATTCAATTAATTGCTTAACATGATAAAAAATCTAAGTAAGATTGAAAATATGTAAGATCAGTCAAATGGAAGGAAAACGGATAACGTTGAGTGTAAGCATTTATTTAGCGAATCGTTGAAGGAAAGTACTCCAATGGATGATAAAGTTATCCGAACGTTTTTGGCAATACGTAGGTGGGGTACACTAAGGCAAGCAATCATTGCAGGTTGGGGCTTTACTGTCAGCTGCCCTGCCGGCGAACAGTACGGACGAAATGCACGAAACTATCATATGCGCCCTCCATGATTATAGGAAATTTCTCGCTAGTTCTGAATGTCCCATGATCCTATACCTAACAAAAATAGCAGCAAATCGCTTTAAGAAACTCAGTTAAGCTCACTTATACCAACTGCAGCAGCTGATTTCCGTAAAAAAGAAAAGTTGAAGATTCAAACATTCTGTGTCAGGTGCAGTAACTCATTCGACTCTCCAGCTACACAACCATGACTTTCGATTATGTTTAAATTCTTATCGTCATAATATAGGTCAGAAATGTAGAAAAAAAATGGTGAAATAGGTGGAGAGTTCGAAATTACTTTGACTAAGAATTCGCCTTTGACTTTGACAAAGAATTTTTCAAGTGTTCGACTCTTTCATGTTTGGCGAAGAATTTTCCAAGTGTTCAATTCTTCTTTTATAGGACAATCAGTTTGTTTGCATCAAATGGGCAAAACTGAGAATTTATTTTTTGTCGTATTTTATTTATTCACAACTGAATGTTTCAACAAATCAGTTATTAGTTGAGCGAGAAACTACAACTAAATCAGTGTTTAAGAAAAAAAGTTGCAAATACAAAATAAAAATTGGAATCCAGAAAGTAGCTGTAAAAATATATATAATTGCAAGCTGTGAATATAGTTGTCAAATGCACATTTAGTTACTAGCATATTCAGTTGATTATGCCCAAACTTTTGGGTTATGGTGGGGGTTCGCTGGGTTTCAACAAACCACCTCAGCCGTCATCTTATCTCGTAGTAACATTGTGTATACCTTACCAATGTCCCTAGCATAATTATAAAACCTAACCAACCCAAAGCCTACCCACCGAGCATCGGATAGGCCCGACAATACATAGGATTTTATTTGATTCTCGGTTTTTTGTGCACCCTCAATCAAGCGTTTAATTTGTAATCAGTGTGGGTTCACAGTTACGTATCATTGCGAGTTGGTTTTACCATAGCTACAAAAACCAACCCGAATCGTTACTGTTCCAACTCACAGTGTGCAGCATGATCCCATTTTGGGTGAGATGATCCTGTTGTTATGACTTCTTGGTATATTTTATGAAGTACGTAGCGATTCATTTTATTTCGTCCCTTATGTTCTCACACATACCCACCACGCTGCAAATTGCTGCACACCGGTACTATATCATTCAAGAACCGATCGTTGGGAGTTAATTATAATGGCAGGTAATTAATATGTCTGAAACGTACTCGTCCCAACAAAGTAGCCAACTAAATTAATTATTATTCAGTAATTGACCTAAGTGTAAATAATACACTATGTTTGAAAATACCTACAGTAGGTACTTTGTGAACGCGATTATGATTCACTATTATTCCTCAACGGTTGACCTGGTAGGTAGACCATTCCGCAAGAATTTCATCCAATGCCGACAGTAAGTTAAGTCTGCGCATTCCAAGTTTTGGCAATTACTTAATTGGTATTGAATCTTGGGATTT
Organism: Leptopterna dolabrata; assembly: GCA_954871275.1. NCBI lineage: Eukaryota > Metazoa > Arthropoda > Insecta > Hemiptera > Miridae > Leptopterna > Leptopterna dolabrata. Next base: position 112,634,604 of record OX940974.1, on the reverse strand, counting down.
TTCACAAAATCTGTTAGAACCAATTTTTGTGGTTAGGAACATGGTTTGAAGACGATGTTGGTACCACATACCAACGGTGTTAATCAATAATCATCACAATTTAATTTTCGCAGCTGAGATGGAAACATTCAGGATTTACTTTAACATCAGTATATTGCCTTAATAAGCGCACATTTTGAAGGTGGATATGTGTGAGGGTTGGTTCACTGATGGTCCTATAATCAAAATCTGATTTTGACTTTCGCCTGCGCATGCGAAAACGTCGGAAAGTCCTTAACTACAAATCCAGAAATTTTGAACGGTTGGGGTAATATTCGTGACATTTTTTCAGAATTCAGCAAGTTGAAGCGGTGATGCACAAATGTTTGAAATTTGTCTGCTTTCCTTCAAAGAAACGGGGCTTTACTTGGTGAAAACAGCCTTTTCTCTTGATTCCAGTGACTTCGGCTTCCGTTAGCGCATGTGCGAACGCTTAAATATTTGATTATGTAGTACGAGTAAATTGGTCGACCTTTGTATGCCAATATCGTGCGCACTATATTTTGTATTACTTTCTGACCGCAGCCTTCTATATCAGGTTACTCTCACGGCCGTCAATATCTGGTGGACTGGCTTTACCAACATTATCTACGCTCTTGCAGTTATTGAGCGCAATGAGGGGGGAGTTTTTTGAGCTGACATGTGAGATATTGTCAAGAGACAATGCCGTCGGTGACACTTTACGGAGGCACTGAGCCGATTTTAACCGTAGGTCAGTTTGTTGATAAACTCTGATAGGGCCTTCGCAGTCAACTATTCTTGTTCTCCTGAAAACGATTTTAGTGGGAAACTCATCAAACGCACCATTGGTTTGCCACCATTCGTAAATGAAATAAGTAATAAAGCCACGTCAGAGGTTGTTTGACAGGGATGGAGTGGCTCAATGCAAATCGTTGTATACATAAACCTGGTTATTCAATAATCAATGAAACCGATGGTCATGTTTCGAATTTTGCTTCAGATCTAGCAAAGAATCGAATAAATTTTGGGAGGAATAAAATTAGCATTGAAGTTTGCCGTTGCAGAACTTTCTAAACAAGTTTGGTTGCGTGTCTTTCCTTCTGTGTCTGTATATTATTAATGCAACGCATATTTCATACGAAATAATTGTTGTATTGTGCTAAAATGTGGAGTTAAGGTCTGGAATTCCATCAAAATCATAACTTTTTCTGCAAACGAGATACTTGCAGAGTAATGAGGCCCACTGGATGGTGCGTAGATCTATATTCGTATTTTATAGTTATTTTGACTAATTCACCCAAGTTTCTAGGATATCTAGACAAAACCCAGAATGATTACAGACAGACACATTGCAATCTGATGGAAATCGCAAACTGTGTTTAACCCACTCCTCACCCCTTTGGAAAATCGTGATACTCCCAAGAGATACCAGTATTTTAGGCTAAAACTGAAGAAAACTGAAATTTATAAATCCAAAGTGTTTTTAATTTTATCCATGCCAAGGTCCCCTTCTTATTTTACAGGCAGAATAATAATTCAAACAAAAGAAGACAGAATTGTTTTTGCAAAACGGAGTATTTAGTGACTATTTCATTTCAGTACGTTATTAACAAATTGTTGTGAGCCAACCTTTTTGACCTCAGAATTCATTTTTATCCTTGTTCCATTTATTTCAAAGTCATAATAGACAAAAAATGGTTGATATCTACAACACCACTGGTACCTACGTCCTCGCTAATATACGTTACGCCCCAGTCTTACAGTCACTCACGCTCAAATGGCTGAAACTGTCAACACTGAGTTTACCTTCTGAGTTCACCGTCGAAGAAAATCTGAGACAAGAAATTTCTTATTGTTGCTTTGGTTTTAGAACGTATTTATTTGTGATTCATTCTGCCGTACATTCAGCTCCTTTTTTAAGGACATTTTCATTTCAAGCGTATCGCTGTACAGTAGGGCAGAAAGGTATTTTACTGACTAAAACTATGCTCCTCTCCACAAAATTTCCCACTAATTCTAAATATACTCTATCCCTACCTAGAACAGCGTATTAACTGTGGAAAACCCGAGAAACCTCGACAATTCACTTTCTTGATCACTGAAATCGACCAAACAGTTTCTATATAAAATAATCCTGTGGATAAAATAATCTTGGCTGTTTTTGTAAAGTGTAAATGTGGTAACTTTCGAGGTCAGTGTGGAAAAGCGCATAATTCTAATCGGAAAACTCTGCGGAGTATTGGATGCATAAATTGAAATTTTGCCCTCTTCAACCTCCACCGCTAAAATTTGACATGAAGCATTTGTGCGAAAACTAGGTATGAATGACGATGGAGCAAGCCACTCCTATCCGCTGATGCCAAAACGTAATCGGCATGCCTCCATAATATCCTTAGATTGGAATATCTATACCTATGTCTCTCTCCTAGGTTTCAACTAACAGAGGTAGTCGTGATCTCCTGTGAGGTGAGCGTAAGGTAGGGTTTGGTTTGGTCGCAGGATAGAGAGGAGGATGTGCCCCTTAGGAGTATTTTATGATGGCTACCACCCCGCGGTTTTCACCACAGCGAGTGTTAGAGGAGAGCTACCACCCTGCGGTATTCACCACAGCGAGCGATAGTGGACGTGCCAGCACCATGCGGTTTTCACCACAGCGAGTACTAATCTTTTTGGGAAGCATACCCCGCGGTACAGCGAGTGTGCGAAGGAAAGGATCGAGAGAGGAGGCGCAAGGTAAGACAGAGAAGTCGCAGGTAGGAGTGGGATCGGTAGAATGAAGAGCTGGGTGAGCTAGGCGCCTTATAAAGGTGCCGCCACCTCCTCCCTCGTCTGCCAATGACCGTTGACGGCCGTTGGGGAACGCTGGGAGTTGATGGAGGGGAATCCTTCCCGGCTTCCACCGAGCCTTTGCTCAGCTCTCGTAACATATTCACATTGGAGTGGAATGGGGGTACCACGACAAAGGTGTATTTGTGTTATTATTGCAAATGATGATATCAAGATGGCTCACTAGCTCAATTGAGGCAAATACCAGGAAGCTTTCCCGGGTGCTGGGGGTACTACTTCACCAGTTATCTAGCAGGCTTCTGCGTATGAACCGTCATCATTCAGTAGACACAATAATTCATTCCATGCCATCCTCGGATCTAATGATAGAGGAAAACTTTTATTGCATATGTTCTTCGGTAACCTTTTATTTCATATGTTTCACTCCAACTATACGGGAAGCCAAGCTATGCATACGTTGTGAGCGGGTTGTCTGGATGCTCACAACATAGCGGATGGAAGAGGAAGGCAGAGGTCGGATGAGGGCGGGTGAGGAAGGATGTGCTCCTTTGGAGCCTTTTCACTAATTCCCCGCTGTTTTCACCACCGCAGGCGCCTGGGATGTGGGAGCTAGTACCCCGCGGTTTTCACCCCAGCAGACACAGGGCGTATGGAAGCTAACACTCCGCGATTTTCATCACAGCAGGTGTTAGAGTAGAAGGAGGCGTCCCGCGGTTTTCACCACAGCAAACGCCTGGAAGGTAGATGCTGACACCCCGCAGTTTTCACCACAGCAGGTACCAGTGGAGAAGGAGGTATTCCGCGGTTTTCACCACAACAGATACCCGGGGTAAACCCCACGGTTGTCACCACAGCAGGTGCGAGGAAGGGTAAGAGAGAGAGGGCGAAAGAGAGAGGGTCGAGAGAGAAGTCGTAAGTCGGGGGTCAGATCGTCGAATGAAGAACTGGGCCAGAAGGGCCGTTTTTATAGGGATTTTTCCACCCGCCCTTTGTCCACAATCGGCCGTTACGACCGTTGAGGCAGCTGGCTGTTGGGGAAAACTCGGTGTTGACCCATCGTTCTCCGCATTTATTTGGTTAAATCTAGTAATATTACAGGAGTGGTTACTGGTGAGGGAATCACGACAGCATACTTATGGATATGCATAGGACAAAAACCCGCACAACAGTAGGCAATTTTTTTCTTATTCAACCTGCAATGGTAAACTTCGACATGAAGCCTCTTCGGGACCTACTGTGTTAGAACAACGAGATATGGACCGTAGCCACTCTGTTCGGTTTGTGAGCCCCAAGACAATTTCACTCGTAATCAACTTATCAATTTGAGATCTAACGTGGAGCCTCATTGAGATCGCCGGGTAAAATGCACAAAGCCTGAGTCTCCCCGATCAGCTCACCTTGTGCTGCAAGGGAAATGAAACCTTGAAAACTCTGTGAACCTGTTGGACACGACCGACGTTGTAGGGAGCCTCCCCGTGCCGTTTAACTGAGGTTGTTACTATAAAAACCTCGTTACACACTATTCAGTACCTACAGGAAGATAATGAAACAGCGACAAATCTGGAAAAATTAGCTAATGTAAATCAATGCCAATGCTTGATTTACAGGCCTCTATATAATATTTATAGGATAGAATGTATGTGGGTAGGTGTGTGTTTTCCGATTTAGTAAGGTTTTTCCTGAATTATGCTTCCACAATATAAGTAGTTTTAACCCTTTAACCCTTTCAAGATTTATTTGGTGAAATTCGACATTCGATTCTACATATTATATCCATATATTCGATATATGGATACGAGTAATCACAGGGAAATGTAGGAACTGTCTCGAAGCAATTAGAACACATGATTCAGGTATTAAACGCGGCTGGACAAATATTATAAGCTGTATTAAAATGTTTCAGTCCTCCTGTTTTATCGTAGAACTTGCGTTCCTTTGTGGCAAACCTGAATAAATACGTACCGACGCAGCTGGGAAAATTACCTTATTTTTCATCTCAAATAGCTGCATTAATACTATTTGAGTATTTATTTGAGTACTACATATTGCACTATATTTCGTACCTTGAGTGCTTTAATGAAAAAATCGAATTCCGCCACCACAGATTGATACTATCTACTCGTAATATTACAAAAAAAGGAAACCATAAATACAGAAATACCCTAAACATCGTCAAACATCACTTTTTCAACAAACAAAAAATTGAACTGTGGGTTTAGACATGAACTGAACAACTTTCATGACGACAAGTATTTGTGCGAGGAGCAAGGATCAAAAAATTACTTTTTCTTCTTGAAAATTTAAATAAATTCCGTTTAATGGGATGGGTAACAATGGAGGACGGTGCCTATTCACTCAATACGCAACTGAACAACATACAAATTGAATGGCTAAATGTTTTAGAAGAAGAACAAGTGTTAAAATTTGGCATCGGATCATCGAATGGTTCAAAAACCGTGGAAAATAGCCACAAACGTTTGGCGGTAGTTTACTCACATATTTTTAATACACAGAAACAAAAGTCGCTCAGTAGGTCAAACTGTATGACAGGAACCCTTATTCAGTCCGAACATAATGTGATTTGGAAAAGTAGTGTTTCCAACTCACTAATATATTTTATTGTGACCGAGGGAATTTGTTCTCCGCCCATCGTATACCTATATCTCAAATTACATAAAACACATGGAAAAGGACTTTTTTCCGATTCTGCTAAGGCTGCCGAAGACTTGTGATCACAGTTGGGAGGAAACCACTTTTTATCCTCCAAAGTCAAAATTTCGACTCGCGTTTTGCTTTTCAGACCTTTCTGAACAAAGTTAGTTTTGAGTCGGTCTCAATATGGGAAATAATGTATTAGTTATACAAATCAAGGCTGTGTGGAGTAAACAAATGCGAAATATATAAATTAGTTCCTAAAAAAATATATATTATTTACATATAGGTATATCTATATATCTTGAAAAGGGACATTTGTAGGTAGGTACCTATCTACTAACTATTTTGAATGAGACCAGCGATTCTATAGGGCGATGTACAGATGGGAGACAGCTTCTTTGACAATAGGTTCTCCTGAAACAATAGCCCTCGTTACGGAGATACAAGGGTGGTTTTGCTTGGCAGAATCGAGTTCACGTAACATTTCCGTGACTGCCCAATATGCGCTACAGGAAAACCGTTGTTCCATGCGTCTGCGATAAATAATTTAATTTGATACATTTAGAATTTATAATTATTTTGTCGGGTTAACCAACATAATACATATATACTAGGTACTTATCTCTCAGCCCTTCTGTAGTCATATTTGCAGACCATTGTTGAGGCTGTTCAACTCGAGTGTCATTTGTTCCTATGTTTACAATGCGATTAACCAAAATGGGTCTTGTGGCATGGAATTCTGAGAGTTTACTTACGCGTTGGAGCATTAAAATTTCTTTATAGTTTTTGTGTTAAAACGGCGCCAATGAGTTTGTACCATTTGAGAAATGTACCTAGCTTTTGAAGTAGAATTTTGTTCGCGAAGTTTTGCAGAGCACACATTTTCGGTAGTGAATCATGAAACAGTCCCTAAAGGAAGAACTGCTTTAGCGGGCGCACGCACGAACGTTCCCGGAGCCAAAATAGTATACATGAGCGTTCCCGCTGTTGTTAACCTTCATATCCGTCATTATGTACAAACGTTCCCATACTCGGTTGTCCATCATGTACGACCGCTCCCAATTTACGGATTTTAGGGAAAGCATGTATATTCGATTATACGCTATTTTCGCACATATGTTTTAATAAAGTTTTATTAACTAGGTGTAGAACAGTCAGTCGTAATCAATCAATGATAGGTTGGTACCTACCCGTGAAGAGTCTACAGCTGTGTAAAATGTTAAGAGCAGCAGTCAAAAGTACCATCCATAAAAATCGATTGACTACTACAAAGACAACGCAGATTGGTGGGGCAGGAAAACACGATGAATTCATAGCAATCGTCTATATGCAACAGGATCTCCTCTCCTTGGCACGTGGTGGTGTCCATTATACGTAATGCTGCGAATACCTCTGTGATGACTCGGATATTGGCAAAATTGGAGAAGCAAAAATTTTGATTTGGAGGAAAAGGTGACTAAGTTGTGCTTTGAATTGAAGGTGAGAGAGGAGTGCGAGGGATCTTATCCGCGCGGTTTTCACCTCCTTGGATATTCGGAAGAGAAGAAGGAAGGCTATTTGTCCGGTTTTCACCACGTTAAACATCCGGGAAAAATACTCGTCCAGTTTTCACCATGTTGAGTATTTGAAGGAAGTTCAACCGGTTTTCACCACGTTGAGAACGTAGAGGTAAGGAGAAGGCTTAGTTGGTGATGAGGAGGTAAGGTTTGAAAGAGAAGGCTCTGGTTCGAGAGAAATAGGGTGAATGTCGAGCTGGGCGCCTTATAAAGGTGCCTCTACCCTCCCCGGGTCCCACCAGCGCTGCCGTTGGGAGCCGTTGGAGGGAGAGCTACCTGGGCCCTGTCCCTCGCACTGCGCAGCTCGGCTTCTCCGTAGTTTTATTGGTAACAATCTTAACTTATTTACAGGATTGGTACCACGACAACCTCTTTTCGGTCTCTAGGGGTACGACACCTAAGTTTCCTTCTTTTTATTATAAGCAAGACGACGTAACTTCTGCACTTCTTGAAAGCTTACAGAGGGCGAGGGAAGTTCGCGTATTCCCGTCCGGACGATCTGCAATCATGAGTAGATACTACTTTATTAACTATACTAAATTAATTATTACATAGATGCTTATCGGGAACGGTCGTGCAATCAGATCGAATGTAGACGGGAGCGGTCGTACATCTTTGAACCTTACCTCTCGTTCGAGGTCGGGGAACGCTCATACATTTAGTCAACAGCGATAAATAACTTTCACCTCATTTGGGAACACTCGTGGTGTCACTCGCTTTAGCAACAACTAGCTCTTCAGTTCAAGGCATAACAAAGTTTAATGTATTTTAAAAACCTACTGATAGAAAGAAACAAATAAGAATACAAATGGCACGAACTAAATCACACGCAATGAAATCGTGGAAACCGGTTTCAAAGAATAAAAAAAAAACACAGTCATGCAGCATGGCTATAAGAGCGAATTTTCGAAGAAATAACTGAGTTTATGTAAAACTGTTTTATCTCAAGAAATAACCACGTTCCTTCATCTTCAAAGTGCTCCAGTTTGAGAACGGAATGAGATATCGCAATTCTGAATTCACCATCGTGTTTAGCGTACAAAAACCTTTAAAATGAGGTGTCACTTGTCAGACTTTTTCATTTTGGGAATTTATGGGTAATTTTCCCCCCCTAAAACTCCCCCTTAGAGTCACCCGATTCTGCCCATCTACGAACATAGCCTGTCGATTGCCAAGACAGATTTTTCGTGCAAATTTGAACTTTTTATCTCAATTCTGTCGAGAGTTATCGTCTGGAATGACACATACATATATAAATAAATACATATATATATATATATATATATATATATATATATATATATATATACATATAATTTTTGGTGTCTTTCGGCAGTGAATTCAGGATGGTCTGAAACGGATTTTGGTATAAAAATCTTTCGGAAATTCAAGTTTTAAAAATTTTGGACCGAGAACAATAGCTTCCTTTTCTTCGAAAATTCGCTAAAAACATTGTTGAAAGGTTGTCTATTTCCACTAATACACGAAAAGTACACCGTCATGCCGATTTCGGTGATCAAACCATCGTCAGCAACGACAGTAACTGAAGGCATACTGGAGAGAGGTGACCTTATAAATAGTCCCATAAAAGTGAAAGGTGGTCGATTGAGATTGGATGTGAAGATGAATGGAGAAGGGAACGAAGTGGAGGGGGTCGACTCTGATTGGCCATGGAAGTGAATGCCAAAAAGTGAAAGGACGGTAGTGAGGAAGTGGTCGTGGGGGGGGGGGGCTGTTATAGCATTGAACGCAATAATGGATACAAATTTAAAGGAATTATATCATTCAAAGGTGTAATCGGATCACTCCAACGAATCACTCTTTCGAATAATTTTGGATTTTTCAAGTAAATCCAACATGCTCCCTTTCGGGCAGAAATAAAGAAATTCTACAGTCTATCTGTAAGATCAAAATTAAAGCTATGAATGGATTCATTCAAGTGACGTGCAAAGGCCGAATCACTCTTACTATCCCTGAAATATTTTTCATGTTCCTTTGCCCTTTCTTCCGACGACACCCCCAGGACAGGAAAATTTGAAGGGGGGGGGGGGGGGTTAAAAATGTATTTTCATGGTCGATTCCAACGGTTCATTATTGAGAATAATAAACCAATAATAAACCACAAGAGTAGGGAAGGAGTTCCAAATCTAGTTAGCCCTTTTCCTGGCAAAAACAGAAGAAATTGAATATTTCAATTTTTCCTGTTTCCAATTTTTAGGTTTGTGTTCCCTAAGGATGAAACAACGTTCCAAAAGTTACTCGAGTGGTTTTTATCACTTTTATAGGCGATTGTAATAAAGTGAACCACAGTTCACCATGCCAGGTTCCCAGTGAGCTCTAGTGGTGAACCTTAGTTCACCATGCCAGGTTCCCAGTACGCTCTAGTGGTGAACCTCAGTTCACCATGCCAGGATACAGCAATAGGTCAGTCTTAGTTTTTGGGATGTGGAAATGAAATAAATTTTACGGAAAAATCAGTTTTTATTGTAAAAAATATTTATATTGCCAACTGAAAACATGAATAATGTATGTAGGTAGGCTTGCTCCAATAGGTAGTCTGTAATGGCTGGTAACTGAATAATTCCCATCAACAATTCAATGCCAAGAAAAGCTTTGACAGCGTTCCTATCAACTTCAATAGACTCGCCAGTTTGTTGGAAACTGTAAAGGTTGGTCTGTTCCACTGCAACATCGACGCATTCCAGTGAGAAGAACTTGTAGAAATACGATAGGGCCGTCTGTATGTATGTGTGCTCCACCTTGGTGAACTTTGTCCATACAGCGAGGCGGAATTGTGACACAACCCTCAAACTTCGTTTTCCTCCACTCCATCTTCAATGGTTTTGCCTTGATTTTTTTGTCAAGGCTGATGCCTTCCGTTTCTGGGGAGCACTGGATTGAGCTCTCTTCTTTGCTCTGGTGGTAGCTGAAGGAGTAGTAGTAGGTGGGTTGGATTCAGATGGAGAGATCATGGGTGGCATAGGGACAGGTTGTTCAGGTACGTTGACCAATACCTCAGTCATCCTGGGCTCGGGATTTGGTGCGCCAGAACTAACCCAAGGAGTGTTGAGAATAGGTTCATTTTCATCTTGAAAATCAAGAACGCCAATCTCCTCGAATAGCTGTCAAACCCCTGCTTCCAACTGCTCCTCATCGCGCCCTCGTCATTATCAGTCAATTCATCTGAGGACTCACATCCAGGATTGGGAATCAAAGATAACATTTTTTTCACCTCTAGATGTGAGAAAGGCCTGAAAATAAAGGAGACATCAGGTGTTAGTTATGATGAACCACTAGAGGTGCAAATCTTATAAGTAATAAAAAATAAATAAATAGATAAATTTTATAAAGTTTGTGGCAAAGAAAGAGAAATTCAATGGAAAATCATGCTCAGAAATCCCTACTGGAGTTTGCTGATACCTATCCTGGCAAGGTGAACTAAGATTCACCACTTGACTCAACTGGGAACCTGGCATGGTGAACCTCAGTTCACCTTTTCATTTTCACAATGCCGAATCTCTGCATGCTAATTTCAGCTGTTTTTTTCTCATTCCCTCTAGAAAAACACCTGATCTATCCAATTCTGGGGATTACTGACCTCAAAAACCACTAAAAGTTGATGAAAACATGACGTCAACTTACCTTCCTCGAAGGGCCAGACGTCGAGTGTCCCTCCATCTTGCACTATCACCTTGAAACTCATAAAACAGCTGAGAATTCCATAGTTAGCCTCGTTAGTCCTGCCAACATGATAGAAGATGAATTCCCATGGATGTCAACGCCAACATCAAGGTCACCCAGCCAACTTGGATTTTGTAATCAGGAGGGGAAGGACCGGTGAACTGTAGTTCACCTTGCCAGGATAAGGGCAGGGAAGCTACGACTGAGGAGAAGATATGGATCAGTGTAGTTACCGTATTATGGAAACATTTCGGACAAAATTGGTAAGATATCAACTTCTAAAGGGTTCAGTGTAGACTGTAGGATATAAAACTAAAAATAATCCCAGATCGTCATTAAGTTCAGTTAAACATAAAATTAATGTTCAAGATGAATGGTGTGTAGAAATTAAAGTGTCCTTGTGGACCCAACTATTTTGGTCAAACTGGTAGGAAGTTTGGAGAAAGGATGAGGGAACATGAAAAATATTTCAGGGATAATAAGGATGATTCGCCCTTTGCACGTCACTTGAATGAGTTCAATCATTGCTTCAATTTTCGTTTATTATTTTCTATAATGAACCTTTGGAATCGACCATGAAAAAAATAAAGAAATGTGTTCACCCCCCCTCAAAATTTCATGGTTTACATTTCAAGGGACGTAGAATACGAACATCGATACAAATATTTCCGTCCGTCCGCCGTACGCGGCTTTTCCCTTAGTTCCCATGAACCAAAATTCACGAAATTTGGTAAATGGGTCCCGTTTGGGCTCTAGTTGGTCCTCGAAGCTCGGCATTGCTGTGACTCAACTCTAAGGTGTGAAAAATAGGGGTTGAAATGTCCAGAGTAACCCTATCTCGGAAAATTTTATTTTGCTGTGTGGGGTTTCTTCACATTTTTTAATATTTCGATTTTTTTCTGAATTTTTGAGACCATCCGGAGCACTGTATGAAGTTGCCATAAAATTTGCTGTACAATTTGCCGCAAAGAGCAGGGTGTATGCAGGCACCAAGCTGAGTTGAGAGCGCAGATCACTCGTCTCTCGGCCAGGTTGGCGCTGTAGCGCCGGGGCATACGTGATGGATTGTAACACCAAAGTTCCCGAGATCGACACCCTACCAAGACTCAATATTTTCACTCCACATCAACAAATTCCCTTCAGAACTTCATTTGTGTTTCTTTTTGCCATTTTAGCTACTAATTATCATTGACAGAATTATTTTGCAACATTTAACACGTGATTTAGGTAGGTACCTATTAACGAGTACCTACGGGTTAGGTACCAAGCTACAGAGGGTCAGTGATCTATATAGAAGGGTTATCTATACAGAGAGTTGTGATATGTAACAGAAGGATGTTCTATACAAAATTATAAACCATTTCGTAGGTATTTGCATAGTTTCTTACTTGTTTCTTTCTATCAGGACGTTTTTAACTTCTTTTGGTAATACATAAAAAATTTTAAGCCTTGACCTGAAAGAGCTAGTTGATGCTAGAGCAGCTCTTCCTTCAGGGATTACTTCATGATTCACTACCGAAAAATGTACTTCGCAAAACTTGGTGAACAAAATTTCACTTCACATAACTTTAGGAGATTCTAAAAGCTAAGTACATTTCTCAAATAGTGGTTTTGTGTGGGTGCCATGGTATGCTTTTGCCAAGATTCGTAAGAAAACTTTTTGGATTATTACTACATTATTCAATACATTTTTGCACCCACACAGCAAGCCCGTATGTTATGATGAATAGTACTAATCTTGAGGCTGCTGGACATAATATACTTCTTAAGACTAGCTAATATAACGTGTCTTCGTTTTTCAGTCAAGTCATTTAACCGATGGTTTCATTCCAATTTAGAACCGTCTTGTTATATTCCCAGACATTTTAAATCTTTAATTTCATTTCGAATTTAATATTTTAACTTGCGCACGCTTCCATAAGAGCATTCTCGTAATGACGTCTTGCGTTGACCTCGGGGTTATCCTATTATGCTACCTAAGTTAAACAGTCGTGGCAGCGGTGGAAAAAAAATGGATTTGACCTGCGTGCAGACTATATCGACGAGTTAGGAAACTTTATCAAAGTGTTGGTGATTGAATTATACATTTGAGTTCGATTGCTGAACATTGTTCGCCCTTATGGTTGATTAACTACTCCGTTTCAGAGGGCGAATTCGTCTCATTACGTGCATATAAGTTCAACTCGGGTGTTCTTGGGGCGGAAAATATTGCTCCGCAGTATGAAACGAACTATGGAGCCGCGGAAGGTAGGAAAGTTATTCGATTGACATCAACTATGAGTTCATTTTTTTTAACCTGTAATATGAAATTATTATTTCTAAAATGATTATCAATCTCTGTTCCTGACTGATTGACACTGAGTTGATTATTCTCGAAATTTTCATCTATTCGTTCATTCCCCTGCGACAACTGGAGAAAATCCAGTGGAAGGCTGTAAATTATGTCACAGCTCCAAGGTGGACGTGAAAGATGCAAAACATATCTTCCGCATGTGGTAACAATGAGATACATTTTCAGACCCAAATCCATGCAAGATCCTCAAAGATCTCAAACTTTCTGACGATTAAACCAAAAAAGTTGAGGCAATAATTGCAGCCTTTGATGAATACAAGCTTACAAGCTTTTAACACCATAAAATAAACGTAAATTTTTGCATCGGCTGTGCAAGGGTTTCAGAGCCAGTCGATCAGTACCTATGTTGCAAAGCTTGGACAGTTGAGCTCAAGATTATGGCAGTTTCGAACCTGAAATGATCAGAGATCTTTTGGTACTGATCATACGCAAAATAACTTGAACAAAACTGAACTTGATCCTAAACAAGCACTTTTGGTAAGAACTTTCTGTTAACAAAAAGAACACCTAAGAAAAGTTTCAATCATGCAGCATGACCATATGAACGGATTTTCGCAATAACGTTGGATAATGTAGCGATGTTAGATATTGCCTAGAGAAACATTTACATTTTTGAACACATTTAAAATAAATTAAAAATCAAATTAAAAAATACCTATGTCTTGGGGTGAAATAAAAATTCCCTTAAACGGGCTTAGGTACATGGTAACTTCTTTTTTTTTCGAAAAAAGTTTGCCCATTGCATTTGCTCCTGTCTCTTGACTATTTGCTTCCGCTTTTTGCATTCGTTTTCTGCTAACTGGACCATACATATTTTTTTTACTCGTGAACCTTGTTTAACGAAAGTACTACCTATACAATTCGGAAATAAGTAGTCAGAAGGAGTACTAACTTTCCACACTTTCACTAATGCTTCCTAACGGTGTACACAAATAAATTATCAAAAGTAACTTCCACGTAAAACACAATCCGCAATATGAAGGCGCCAGCTTGAATAACCTACAGCCTGTGGAATGGTCCTGTCTTAGGAATTGAGTTGAGTCGGGTAACAGCTGTACATTCGTACTACGAGTCAGATCTACGACTAAGCCGATCGGCAGAAAAAAAACTGTTAAACTACGCAGTTTCTGCCGATATATGTCCATCGTGAACATTGAAAGGAAGACAATGAATACCTTCTGAATTTTATGTTTGCACTGTCTCTACATGATTTCCTCCCAGAACACTACTGAATGAGCATGATTTGCTTTCTTTTCTTTCAGGAGGATCAACTAGCTCGAGTTTTAGAAAAAAATACTGAGTTGACAATTAAAAACACTAATCTACAAAAACAAGTGCAGCAACTCCAAAATGTAAGTTAAGTTCATGTTTTTCCAGTGAATCTGCCCCTGTCTTGCACGTAAACGCTATTTCCAGTTTCATTTCAAATGACAGTGGCTATCAAAACTAGTACTGTTGTTGTTTCAGCACTTTCACACTGGCACACTTGGTTCGATATGTCACCGCTTCTTATCAAGAACGAGTCGTGTTTCACACTACCTTCCTTTTTTCTTTCATCACGCTTGTAGTACAGTTTTCCACGAGATCACCCTTCAACAACGCTAGTCAGGTCTTCATGAAAAAGAATAATGAGTGCTCCCCACCTGATGTGGCTACCTGAATTATTTCCATCTTGTATTTTTTGTTTATAAATCTGCTCGCATTTTGTTGCTCCCATGAAGCAAACTTTTTTATTTTTTATTTATTTTTATTTTATTTTTTGTTTAACCAACAAATGCTTCAGCTAGATACATAGGTAACGATTATTAGAAGGAATGTAATGAATGCAATAGGTAACATTGCTGAACGAGTTTGATAGGTAGGTGTACCTAGTACAGGAAAAATTAGGTAGGTACTTCAAACTGAATTGCGCATTGTAGTTTTAGAAAGTGAGAGGGAACTGAAATTACTTAGATTCGATTTGCGATAGAATTTCTTACTCCAGTAATAAATATTCTCATTCATCACTCTCTTCTTGTCGGAAATAAATTTTTAATGAAATGATTTATTACTTCTCAATCATAATTTTATCAAGAGGGTTCAGTATTCTTGAATTGAGTAGGTGTATAATTATGCCCCGTGTGATTTGTACGTTAATAGGAATGTTAGGTACACTTTCTACGGTGGCATTCACAATTTTCTCCGTCTTCAACACAACCATGAGAAGTATTTAGATACGCTATTTGACTGTCAAAAATAATGAAATAATGACCAAACATTTTTAAATCAATCATACGTTTCTACACGCTGAAAAAAAACATGAATTTTATTTTATTTCCTGTTTTTGGTTCCTTACTAATAAAGGTAGGGAAGCTTTGTATTCATGCAAGAGTCGAAAAAACAAGTGTCCCCCGAAATGAAATTTTCCAGTCGCATTTTACGTTTCAGACATCAAAGAACATAATATTTGGTTCCGTGTCTGTCTGTCTGTCTGTGGTCAATTCCTTGTCCTGGGCAAGACTATACGAAATAATAGTCGTAATGAGTTGAAATTCGGAGGGTAGGTGCAGGATCAGCCACAGATGGTCCCATATCAAATGCCTTAAGAAAGTACTGTAACTTTCGTCTGCGCATGCGCAAAAGTGACATGCTTGTAAATCTCATAACCACCCTAGAAGCGTCGAAAAGATATGAAAGTTGAAGGGTAGATGCTTGGTACTCTGATGGTTCCATATCGTTTTCATCTAATTCGGACTATAACATTCGGATGCGCAAGCGCAAACACGAAATGTTTGCAGATTCCTTGTAACGCCCATAATTACCCGAAAAAATAATGGTAGTGAGTAGAAATCGGACGTTACGCGTGGGTTGAAGCATATAATTAATAGTCCCATATCAAATTCATTGAAAAAGTACT
Organism: Leptopterna dolabrata; assembly: GCA_954871275.1. Lineage (NCBI taxonomy): Eukaryota > Metazoa > Arthropoda > Insecta > Hemiptera > Miridae > Leptopterna > Leptopterna dolabrata. The sequence goes on along the minus strand of OX940974.1, from coordinate 112,618,676 downwards.
GTTACTTTCGTCTGCGCATGCGCCAACGTGAAATTGTTGTAGAGCCCATAACTGCCCTAGAAATTGTCGTAATGAGCTGAGATTTGGAGAGGAGATGGGGGTTAGGTGTCGGATCTTGTTGTCACAGGCAAAAATCCAGAACTGCTGGACCAATTTTAGTGAAATTTCCAGGGATTGTGCGTGTAGGCGCTAAGTGAGGAAGCTATACTGCCCACCCAACTTTTTGCTTCCTCACTACCGAAGTTAGGGACGCCTTGGATTCGTGATTGAGTAAAAAAAATGTATGTTTTCCAAAATGAAAATGTCCACTTCCATTTCGCGTTTCAGATATCGAGGAACATTTTTGGTTCCGTGTCTGTCTGTCTGTCTGTCTGTGGTAATTCCTTGTAACGACCGTAACTACCCGAAATAATGATCGAAATGTGCTGGAATTTGAAGGCTAGGTGCGGGTTGGGTCACAGACAGTCCCATACCAAAATCATCGAAAAAGTACCGTAACTTTCGGCTGCGCATGCGCAAACGTCAAATACTTCAAAAGCTCATAACTACCCTAAATATAGTTGAAATGAGTTCAAAGTTAGATGGTCGATCAGGAATGATACTTTGACAGTTCCAAATAAATTTCATTGGAATCGTACTGTAACTTTCGTCTGCGCATGCGCGAACCTCAAGAAATCTGTTGGGAAATTCCAAAAATATGATCAGGAGTAGTGGTGCAGGATTTAGGAGGATAGGATGGGACGACCTAATGTGGATGTGATCATTTGCGGTTTAAAAAATAAATAAATAAATAATAACATAAAATTTTGCGCTTTGGATCTTTTCGAACAATTTGGTTCTGTGTTTGTCCGTCTGCTTGTCTGTTTGTGTCCTTCCGTGTAAAGTGTCCGTGTAGTTTCTGGTTTATTTATGTACGCACCAGACAGAAAAAAATATTGTTTACGTATCCATAAGCACCACAATGAACAAAATTAAAATACAAACACTTACCTTCTTTGGGTGGCACTGCTACGCATGCCAGGCTTAGCTAATGCCCAATAAAAAAACATCAGTTTTAACACAAGGAAATGAAAGTTGGTTGATTTGCACACAACGTGCCATCACTTTTACAGATTCTCTCTTGTTGGGAAGCTTCCCCTTCGGGCGAGGAAGCTTGCCTATCAAATATTTGAAACTTCGCCTGATCGTTCCTCATTTACAAAGTATTTTCAGTTTCCTAGTCCCAGTTTCCACAATTCCGTTGGGTTCACGTAACATGTGCTGCAGCAAATGTGTTACGTTTACCCTGTTCACCTACCTTGGACCGGGAGTAGTTGGTGATACAGGCGGTTGGAGGGTTCTGCTTTCTGAACGCCTTGGAACTCAGTACAAACCCAAAAAGAAACACTAAAACATTTCAACACGAACAATCACAAGACACCAACACTACGCTCTTGGTACATAGTTAACAACACTTGTGAATGATGGCCGTTTTCTGAGGTATACCTATATGTATACCTCACCTATTATAGCGAACTATGTGCGTATAGGATATAACATTATGTTACGGGAATACCCCGACCCTAGGTAAAAACTAGCATTTACCGGGGAATTCGCGAATCTGCCATGGTGACTGGGAAATGCACGATACGTGAGATATGTTTCCAACTTTTACCGCTGTTTGCCGGTAAAACCTAGGAGTGGCCACCTCAAGCGGTACAAGTTCGATGTGACCACACACCAGTCGGGTCTTTACCATCGGGGATAGGTAAAACCTAGGTTTCGCAAGTACTGTTGGGAAATACCCGAAGTTTAGGAAATTAACTCTCCGAATTAGCAAAAAAGTCCAAAATTCTGTTTATTGTAAAATAGCGACATACTACATCGAACACATAGGTATTTACTTGTTAGTACAAGTTAAACTGCCGTGGCATCTTGAGTTGCAAATCACTTGTTTGGCCCTGCACTTGCACTTTCTCGTCGAACACTTGGTTTTGCAGTCGCACCTTGTGAAACCTTGGCCACCTGAGACACTTAGGTGACTTGCGGTCTGCCTAAGACTTGCCTGAGTGTTTTCTGGTACAGCAGACAAAGGCACGAAGTTTTCCTCGCATGTGACGAACTGGCCACGCGTGTACAGCTGAGGGAGTTGTCCTGCAGACGTTCCAAGGCGAAAGTAATCCCCATCGACAATTTCACACACTACAGCAAGAACAGATCTTGCGTCAGTTTTACCACGGTCCACATCCGGTACTTTTATTCGAACTGTTTGCCCTACGTTGACTGGATCCTGTCTTTTACTGGCAGTAGACGTCATTTTCTTGGCTTGCTGAACGAGTGCTGCGTGAGATTCGTCTCGATGACGTTTTATTTTTTTAGAGATACTTTCGTGTATGGTATATTTTTCTCCCTGCTCCTTGTTCTCCCCTGCGTCCACATCACTGTCCTTTACCATCCCCTCTTCTTCCTCCTCACCCTTTTCTTCTACTTCTTCTCCCATTCCTTTCAATACTTCTTCGAAATCCTCTTCCGAGCTCAACTGGGGCAAAACGGAAGATGGAATGTTAGAATTCGCAAGTCCCATTTTCATTTTTACACCAAACATGGCCTCATACGGTGATCGCTTAATACCCGAGTGAAGTGCGTTATTCTTCATTGCCTGAACGAATCTTAAGCCTTCGGACCAGTTCTTCGTTTTATTCGTCTCCATCCACGTACCTATCATGTTTTCTATGTCCTGATTTGCACGCTCTACTGAACCCTGCGACTGACTGTGTCTGGGCTTGCCATGCACTATTTTTACGTCAGGCCACATTGAACATAGATTCGTAACGACAGAGTTTGAGAATTCTCGGCCATTATCGGAGTGGAGGATAGAAGGAGCACCAAGTAAAGTAAAAATATTCAAAAGCTCATATGCCACCTCTTCCGCTCGTTTGCACTTTAGGGGGCGTAAAACCACGAATTTGGTCAAGTGGTCTTGATATACCATAATGAATTTGAAGCCGTTGTCGGGACTGGACTGCATGTCTATCAGATCTACTTGACAACGGGAATTCATTTCGGAGTGCACTATTGGCTTCACAGTAATCCCTTTTCTTGGCATCTGTCGTTTTTTTGTACAGGCAGAACACAGCTTCAAGTAAACGTTTATTGCTTCGACAGTTACGTTTTTGTATTTCTTGTTAATAGCATAAATGAGGCGGTTCCTTCCTCCATGTCCAGTGGAGAGATGTGATTCATGAATAATGCCGTAAAATTCTTCGTAACATGCAAAGAAAATCACCTCATCGGATTGTCCTGGAGCCAAGGGACAGATCAATTTGTCCACGCCACCTACGCTGAGGATGTCAAATCTTCTTAGCCGACGATATTGTCGCGAAGTTTTTGAAACCGTGCCTTTTGCTTCTTTCACTTCACATAAAAACTTCTCGTACATTGCTTCCGTAAAATACGAAGTGTTGTCATTAGTTTTCGCGTCGAAAACTGGCTTCATTGCCTCATAAAAGCGATCACGTTCCACCGACATGGTTGACAGTCAACAGTAAACTGAATCAGAAATAGAGATATAGATACTAAAAGAACAGAAAACAGCATTATCACGAGGTCAGCAAGGAGCATGGATCCGTTGATACAAGTTCGTCGGGGTTTTACCGCTGTCATTTGCAAATTCTAGGACTGACAAAACAAAGCTGGGAAAAGCCCGACGGCGAACAGCAAGATCGGTCTTTTTCCACCTCGACTTGCCACAACTAGATTCTCCCGCTCGACCTCGGGGAAAACCCCGATCCACAGCGCTTCTTCGGGCTTTTACCATGTCCCTTGGCCAAAACGCGAATTTCCCGGTAAATGCTAGTTTTTACCAAGGGTCGGGGTTTTCCCGTAACATATACATATATTGGAAGTGGAGAAATGACGAAGCTAGTCCTAAGGGATGATATTATATGTGGTTTGCGACGTTTCTGTCCTGGATCAAGACCCTCGTCATGCAGAAATTTTTCTCCTTAGTAGTAGATATAAATCATAACATCAGAAGAAACAATCTAATGTTCTGATTTATAGGTTTAGGAATAACAGCACTGAACAGAGCCAACCCGAAAATAGGAATATCCCTCAGTACCATTCAACAAGTTCTCGCATCTTTGAAACTAGCAACCGAATTAAAGATTCGTACCTGTGAATTCGTGTTTTTAGTTTTAAATCTGAGGGGATGGAGCAGTTGTTGAGCAGTGGTGTGCGTGTCCATGAATACGCGGGGGAATACGGGATTATTTTCAACTCGAATATTAGTTGGCGGTCCGTTCGAGTTCGTGGATCCCCGCAATGCTTGCACAATTAATATATCGTTTGTGATTTCTTTCACACGCTATTTCATCCTATTTACCCACCCGTTATGAATTGAGAAAGAAGAACCTCCAAGGTTTTCCCGATTTGTCTAATCTGAAGGAATGTAGGTCTTTACTGTGTGCTGAAGATTAAAAAAATGCTGTATGAAAGCCAAGCAGATCTGTTACAATCAATTGAACTTCCACGTTTGAAAATCTTGCAACCTTTTAACAAAAGTGAATGTTGAAACAAAAAGATGCCAGACGGTAGTCCGATGCCTGGGGACTGAAGATTTGAAATAATTGTAATATTTAGACGAAGAAGGTGCCGCGAGCTAGGAGGATACGTCCTGCATTTCTCCAAAACATATTCTCATTCACTGAAAACCCCGTTTTGTGTTTTGGTTTTTGAATGGGGTAATTATGGATTGTTGAGATGTACATAATCCTCAGTGGAAGAAAACCCAACTCGTCAAATAACCTGCGGAATAGGAATCTCGCACCAAGCTGGGAGACCGGAGACATCATCGGCCAAAATATATAATACAGATAATTTGCGGAATTTCGTGGAGTGATGGGAGTGGGGGGGGATACCTCATATAAAATTCTGTAGCAAATCTGCTACCTGCGACGACCCCATTAGGTCGAATTCTATATAATATAGCTTCTTCTGACTAGAACCATAGAATGTAAGTGAATTATTATGTACACTAGCCTAAACAACTGTAAGAAATAAGGTACAATCTCGTAGTAATTACCAAACTCATGTGTACATAACGCAATGACGTAAACCGTTAAATTATAATGGAAACTGTAGTAGGTATACAACTTAAATCACTTGCGGCGGAGTAGTGGAAATCCATAGCAAAAAACTATGGATAAAAATAGAATAGTCTATTTCCACGTAGAGTTTACGTGGAAATAAACGATTCTATTTTTATTCGACGATTTTATTTTATTAGACGATTTTAGTTTTTTGCTGTAGTAGGTATGCACATAATGCGTGAAAATCATTCTATAATGCTTCGCCGATATCATTTTTGATATGTTGATGCGACCACTGTTTTTTTTTTTTTTTTTTTTTTAGTTAGGGCGACCGTTTCCTGCAGTAGTTACTTACTTGATTATCCGTTTCTTGATGCTCCTTCCTCCTATGGAAACGGCAATACAATTAATGACGAACCGTTGGTTGGAGAAAGATTGTAAAAGGAAATGGTTTTTCCGTCGAAAGGAAGTTTTCCAACAAAAGTTGTGGTTGATAAGATATTACCTTTGCGCTCGGAAAAGTCCTTGCAACTGCAGGTTTCAAAAATTTATATGGGTTTCATCCTTCTGGAATCTTAACCCTCTTTTCACCGGTAAATACCTACTATTATTTTTTACAAACATTTTCCGTCATACTACGGATGGCTTATTGAAAAAGGTCGTTATACACAAAACAGATTGTTAAAGTCAAAATTCTCCAGAAAAACAAGCCGTTTTTGAGAAATTTCTAAGCGCTTTCGGTTGTTTATTTTCAATATTGAATCGTTGGAATCGAGCATGAAACCAATTTTTACCCCCCCCCCCCCCCCCCCCTCAAAATTTGATGGTTTGCGTTTGAAGCTACGGAAAATACAAAAAATGGAATACAAAAATGTACCTATATATTCTTACGCCGTTCGCCGTATGGCGCGCGTTCGTGGCACTTTTGCTTGGGAATGGGCCAAGTACAGGCCCACATCAGTGTCAAACGAAGGGTGGATATTGAAGGGACGTTGATTGAAACTCCACATCTTAGCAAATTTTCAAAAAGAAAAATCGAAAGTTTTATGTACCCGCTCTTTGGGTTTCGGTCAAAAGTGTTAAAAAACCTGTCTGTTAGGGAAGCACAATGCAGCTCAGATTTGCAACATATTAGCAACTAACAATAGTTTTATGCACGCCTTGAATAATAATGGTTATTCAACTAAAGAAATCGTATTTTTAGTATTTAGCTAAATATTTTTTTTTCTCCACAAAAAGTCTTCAAATTTCCGTGTAGTTTCTAAAATTGCTACACAATTTTAAATATTGACCCGAAGAGAGGTTCACGTTTTGAGAACTGACGCATTAATTGAGCATTTATTAACTAATAGCATTAATTGCGCAAAAAATGCTCAACTTTTGTGGTTACCGGGCGCTCTGTGCCGGCATCTCGGTGCTCAGCTGTTCTCCGAGGATCAAAATTCGTTCCAGTTTTTCGCTCAAGGCTTTTGGTTTATTATTTTCACTAATGAATCTTAGGAATACTTACAGCATTAAAAAAAAAATTAGCCCACCCTCAAAATTTGATGGTTTTTGTTTCAAGGTAAGTAGAATCCGAAAATGCAATAAAAAAATGTCGGTCTGTCCGCCGTACGCCGTACATTGCCCTTTTCTTAGTTACCATGAACCGAAATTAATGAAATTTGGTTTGTAAGTCCCGTTTGGGGTCTAGTTGTTCCGCGAAACTGGGCGTTACTGTCAGTCATCTCTAAGGGGTGAAGAACCCTATTCACCTAGGAGCCTATTCACTAAAATAGATAGTGGAAAGAGATTATCTATTTTGAAAATCTCCCGCGAGAGATAGTCTCCCCTGGGAGACAGTCTCTTCCGATGTCTCCCGGGTTCGTCTATTTTACTGAATAGCTCCAGAGACCTTGAGAAAGAGATATGGATCCTAATACACGAAAATGCCATAGTATCCATGAAGTGCGAGATGTTTGTGCCCATGGGAGTTCAATTCCTTAATAATGAACGCATTTCTTAGTAATACCTATTCAATGGGTACCTACCTACCTCAATCCATACTTGGACGTTTTTACTCACGAATCGGATAAAAGTTTAAATGAAATTGAAAAAAGTCTCAATTATAAATAGAAAAAGTCGAATTAGGGGGCTTAATGCTTGTATTATATCTACAGCTAATGAACGGCCACTCTTAGGTAGGTAGGTACCTACCTTAACCCGTACTTGGACGTTTTTACTCATGAATCAATAATTATGTATATATTTTTAATTAAAATTGAAATAAACATTTTATCTTTATGAAATGAAAAACTTTATGAAATGAAAAAAATACAGGATCAAAATTACCGATGTGGTTGCGGATGAAGGAGGATGTTACAGGATCACTGTGAAACAAACGAGAAATAGACTCTCTCTTTCGAGGAAAGACACCTAATTAGCTGTCTCTCTGAAAGAGATCGAGAATGCCAAGATGGCCGCCAACTCTCTCTTTTAAAAGTTACTGAATAGCCCTGCCATGGATACTATAAAAATCTATTTTGCCAAAAGAGAGAGTCGGACCTGAAAGAGATGTCTCTTTGGCTTAGTGAATAGGCCCCCAGGGGTTGAAATTGTCAGAACGCCGTAGCTCGAAAACTTTCAATAGACGGGCATGGTTTTTTTTAATATTTTTAAACGGATCAAACTATAGAATTTTTTGAGACACGACCAGCCATTCGTTTGCACCGAAAAGCTTCATCAACATGATCGTGAATCAAACGGTATAAATCCGGCCCCGATATCATCGCTAGGGAGCACCTGATTATAATCACGGATGGATGTATGAAGTCGAGTTGATTGTCGTGTGATGTTATTTCATTTGAAAAATGATGGATTTTTTTGGATTTTGTTGATAGGTACTTTTGAAACAACAAACGTTGAAGTATTATTCATGAGTAAATTATTACACAATGGTAAATGATTACATAACGGTAAATTATTGCTTAACGGTAAATTATTACGCAACGGTTCATTAAACCTACCATCTACGTAGAAGGGGCTGGATTTTGTTGATAGGTACTTTTGCAACTTGAACAACCGTTGAAGTACTATTGATGGGCAAATTATAACACAACGGTTCATTATACTATCTGCGTAGAAGGGGCACCTATACAGGAAAATTATTACACAACGGTTTATTATGTGCCTTACGCTTCATGAATAACTACAAATAGTTAATGATGAATTACTGAATCCCGCGCATTTGTAGGAAACTTTAATTCTGGAGCCGGCTCCACTACTCGATTTAGGGCTTTCCTGGGGGGAGCTCGAGGGTATTGACCACGGAAAACAGTGACCTACGCAGAAGGGGCATCTATACAGGTAAATAATAAACCGTTGTGTAATAATTTGCAGCGCTTTTATTGCATTTTCGGATTCTTCATACCTTGAAACGGAAACCATCAAATTTTGAGGGGGGTTAACTTTTTTTTTTTCATGCTCGATTCCAAAGGTTCATTATTGACAATAATAAAGTAAAATATGTCTATTATTTGACAGTCAGTACAGTATATTCTCATGAATATTGACCGGTACACTCAATTCATCCCAGTTTTGTTATCATCAGTCTTTGGGATACATCAATAATTAACTGATGTCCCGTTTGGGGTCTAGTTGGCCCGCGAAACTCAGCGTTATCGTCAGTCACCTCTAAGGGGTGAAAAATAGGGGTTGAAATTTTCAGAACGCCGTAGCTCGAAAACTTTCAGTAGAAGGGCATGTTTTTTTTAATATTTTTAAATTGATCTTGAACTAATGAATTTTTTGAGACCACCCGAGTATTGCACGACCAGCCTTTTGTTTGCACCAAAAAGCTTCGTCAACATGATCGTGAATCAAACGGTATAAATCCGGCCCAGATATCATCGCTAGGCAGCACCTGATTATAATCGCGGATGGCTGTATGACGTCGAGTTTGTTGTTCTGTGATATTATTCCATTTGAAAAATGATCGCTCAAATGATCGCTCTTTTGGATTTTGTTGATAGGCACTTTTGCAACTTTAACAAACGTTGAAGCATTGTTGGGTAAATTATTACACAGCGGTAAAATATTACACAACGGTAAATTATTACGCAACGTTAAACTATTAAGTAACGGTTTATTATACTATCTACGCTGAAGGGGGATCTATAAGGATAAATTATTACACAACGGTTTATTATTTACCAACTAAAAATAATTAGTGATTGAATTATTGAATCCCGCTCATTTGTTTTTATGAAACTTTAATTCCCGGGCCGGCTCCAGTCCTCCATTAAGGGCTTTCCAGGAGGGAGCTCGAGGGTATTGACCACAGAAAACAGTGATCTACGCAGAAGGGCCATCTATGCAGGTAAATAATAAACCATTGTGTAATAATTTGCAGCGTTTTTCACCATCCCATCAACTTCCTGGAACCCCAGGCCAGATGGCTGGCCTAAGCCCCAGAAACGAGATGGGATTTTGTGTAGGTATATTATTTAAGAATAGCTTTGGTACAAATTTTATCAGCTGCGAATGACAAAATAAACTAGTTCGGTTCGTTTATGAAATTCTCAACCTCGGAGGTGAGCATCAGAATCACGACGATGATCTTATATTAGTATAATCGGGTACTTGAATGTGAAAAGTGTTTAATCTGGGATTACCTAAATTTCGCCATCATTGAACCTATTCATATTACTCAGTTTCAGACTTCAGTAGCGGTAATCATGGATTTCTAGAGGGTGGATCAGTCAGAAACTTTGCTCATTACCTCTTGCTGCATGACTCTGACTTTCCCATTTTAAACCTTCCCCCCTCTCTTTCATCAGATTATTATTATGTGCGTATTTAGGAAGACAGTTAACAAGCTACTAGTGAAGGTTGCAGTTTACAGCAGTTTTAATCAAACCAGAACTGCCACAACTCTGAAATTATGCTGTTCTTCTACCAGTGTATGAACTATTGCCATAGTTCAAGTAACCACAGACACTTCCCACTAGCAGTTTGGCCACATTGATTTGATTCAAACAAATGTCAAAACCATAACTTCCTGCAGACATAACCTTACTGTAACGTCCAAAAACATTTATTGGCCGTAACTCCATCGTTCCTGTACCACTTCTATAGTCACATTCTTCATATTCGCTTTCTTTTACCTCTTTCATCTTCAAGGTCTAAATGTCGTATGATTCTTTCAGAAAACTACCACGTAGCTACCAACAAATGATATATTTTATGCAAAATTGATCGCAGCCAGACGCCCAGAAGGTTCATGGTAATTCGAATCAATGTTTCATTAGCGATTTTCTTTCTTACGTAAACAACAAGCAAGTTGGTACCTACTTTCTACAAAGGTATACAATATTTTGGTCGAGATTGTGTTTTATGGACAGTATGCATAGGTAGGTAGGTCGTCGGTCTACTCTGAGGTACCATCGCCTTTGTTCTGCTGGGCTAAATTCCAAACTAGTTATCGTGCAGGTATATTTACATCATTGCACTGAAATCTGATACACTGCCTAGCAGATGTTCTTGGCAAGTAACAGAGTTTATGAGAGTTTACTTTCTGCCACATTTCCTGAAATCAGTATCATGAAAAATGGGAGAATCTACGAGTTTACGTTATTAATAACCGAGCTACATTCATATTGTTCATTAAAGAAGCAAAATCCGTAGGTACTTGTATGTATAGTAATTTCATCTCTCAACAGTAACCGAAGTGATCCTGAATAGTAAACAATTACTTATATTATTGCAACATGCATATTGAACAAAAGATGAATATATGTACCTACCGTAGATAGGATATTTTGGTAGTCGGAGCTTGGTGCCTAACTCTCAACACACCAGGCTTGTACTAGTAACTTGTTATTATGAACTGAAATTCCTCATTTGGAAAAATGGATTGAGTAAACATTGTGTTGGGGTTTAATCAAAGGACCTCGGTCCTTGTCCCAATCCCAACCGCTGACATGACGAGAACCCGCTAGACTGCGAAAATTCAGGTTGAAGGCGGAGACTGGCATCCAACAATCTACTGCAAATAATCTGAATCCAAAAGATCTGATCCAATAATCTGACGTAAAATATATAATTTATATTCACAATAATTTGTAAAGTGACGCAAAAGAAGTTGAATGGAGACTTGGTAAAAAAAAACCAAACTGACTCCTATGAACCGGAACTTTGGAGTGTCGCTTTCCAAACACATCAAACACATGCTTTTGATAATTAGGAAAACAAAACATCAGGAACTTCAAAACTCAAAAATAACTGTATAGCATCCGAAGTTATAGACACGTGTCTATAACTTCAGGAACTTCATCACTCATAAGGAAATTCAAAACTCAACATCAGGAATTTCAAAACTCAAAAATAGCTGTAGCTAACCAACTAACTTCGATTCTAAGAAATGAATGCTCGTGTACTAGGTAGCAACCGTATATTCCACTGTAAAAAGTGACAATACAGGGAATGGGTTCCAACAGTTCTGACTTACAGTTAGTTTAACCCTCATTCTGGATCACTAGCTGAAATCCAATTCACGTACGATAGACGGTACAGCTTTCTGAAGTAGCATCCTGCCTACCACGGTACTTACACAGCGTCATCATTAGTTTTACAAGGGGGGGGGGGGGGGGTAACATTTTGAGAGACAGTTTTATTTTTCTTTGAAGTGGCTATCGTTTTACGTTATATCGTATAAATCTCATGCAGGGTCATTTCGGAAAACCCTCAACATGATCTTTCATTAAACAGTAGGTAGGTAGTACATTATACGGTCCTATACTGTAAATCTTACGGTTCTATATTGTATGTATCAATATATATTCTTGTCCGATCGACACTTTCCTCCCATTCTAGGGGGGGGGGGGGGGGGGGGGTTGAGCGTGATGCCTGCTGTCACCGAGACTACCAAATGAGTCTACTGTGACTAGTTTTGTCCTCGTCCCTACACTCTATCAGTGAACATACATACATACATCTTCTAACTCAAACTGCAGGAGGCTATCATCCTCAAGTTCCGCAATCTCGGAAGGATCGAGGATACTCTTTCTTAAGGTGTCGAAATCTTTAAGACGCAACAGCGGTACAGTTGCACATAATGTGCTCAGCCGTCTCCGCCTCGCCATCACAAAGACGGCATGTGTCTTTCCTGCACCTGCCCTTGTTTCTGAGATGGTAACCCAAAGGGCAGTGGCCGGTGAGGAGGCCAGTAATGTCGTGTAAGTCCTTATTATCACGGCTCAGATACAGAAGAGATTTTGCTCTTCTATTGGAGAATCGAATGAACTCCAAGCAGGCTTGCCTCAGCCTAGGCATATTGTGCCAGAATGCAGTTCTCCTGGTGTCTTCCCATTTCTTCACTTCACGGGTGAGGAGCTGAGGCTCGGGACCAAATGAGTTTGACGTTGATGCCTTTTTGGCGAGGCGATCAGCCTCCTCGTTGTCCTCGATACCCTCATGTCCAGGCGCCCACAGCAAACTTGATGCCTCGTGCAGCTAGCTGCCTTGAGGGAGTTGAGGCAACCTCAGGTCAGCTTGGACGATCGACACTTGGATACTTCTAAGATGACAGAGGCAGGAATCTTCGTGTTAGCAAATATTTGGATAAATTACCTCGATACTAATAAGTATTTACTTAGGTACCTACTGACTTTCCTCAGTATTTACTAACTTTCCTTTTGTTTTTTATAATTTTTTTATAATTACCTATAGGTATCTAACCTCCAGGTTTCTCAGAAATTTTGAATTGTGGTCTTGTCTCGATGATAGAGGCTTATTTATTGAACACTGCCACATCAAATTTCAAATTCCACGAGAAATTTTAAGAATTGTTATGAATTGTTTCAGGTAAGAGGCTCTGACCAACCTGGCGTGTCGGAGAAACTGGAGTCACTCTTGAAGGTAAGAACCGTTGTTACGTTATTGTGTAGATATCGATTTAATGCAATTCCTTGATTTGAGAACGATTTATTGCTGAAAATACCTATGGGCATGAAGGCATTTTAGGAAGACCACTGAATAGAGTCGTTTGAACTACGGTGCTGTCCACGGAGGGATACTAAGGATTAAGCAGGTGGACTATATTACTAATGAAAGGTATTGAGTAGACCTGGACCGAGCAGGAAAATACAATGGAATATTCTACAGAAAACAAGAACGACCTGGTTAGGATACATTCTGCTTCATGACAGATCCATAGTGACCATTTCGAGGGCATAGTAGAAGGGGAAAACGCATGTGGGAGACCAGGGAAGGAGTTTATTCATCAAATAATGGAGGATACCGGGTGTAGAACGTACGTTGGATTGAAGAGGCTGCCACAGGACCACGAGGAATGGAGTACAGCTGCTGCAAACCAATTTCAGGATTGAAGACTAAAGAAGAGAAGGTTTTGTTTGAACTGTTGGATCCAACAATCCTGTAGCACGGTTGATGGTGACTGACATTTCTTCAGTAAGGTGCTGTTTCTTGTTATGTTTCCACTCTCCCTATCTTTATTGCATTCCCCTATACTTCCATACTTCAAACGGGTTCGGATCATATGGTGTCAATGAGCACCATCAGTTGTACCCCCCCCCCCCCCCCCACCCCCCACCCCGAAAAGGTTCATGGAAAATCTGCTGCCACGGTAGACCTCGGTCACAGATCTGTTTAACTGCTGTTGTAGTCTGCTGGTTAACTGCTGCTCCTGTAGTCTGGCATGGCGGGCAATTTTCTGTTCGATTTTCACATTTACGCTGAAAAACCAGACCTTGGATTGTAAGAGCTCTTTTGTTTTCTCTGGGTTTACATAAATTTCTGCATAGCTCTGCATAAGCTGAGCTTCTGCATAAGCTGAAGCTTATTTCATCCCCCAGCTTCTAGCAATCTGCAGGGCAGTACAATAATATTCGGCTGAGAGAACCCAGTTCGATTGTCGGGTCTTCTTTCGTGGCCTTAACGATGTCATTTCTATTGAGGGTTTTTGGCAGTGAGAGATCTGTGACCATATAAATATGTTTTTCACTATACATTGGGCCATTATATAGTGCAGGAGGGGCGTCTTGAGAAGTAGTCAGATGGGTTCGTTGCCCCTTGGGTGTGAATAATTTTAAAATCGTAGCCTTTAGTGAAGTTCTCTCCAAGGGGGGTGACGGATCCTTGGCTGTCAATTATACTATATTCCATCAATATTAATCCTGTTGTAAACATTTGCCCGCCAAGAAAACCTCCTCAGCCACAAAAAAGATTGATATCTATTTTACCCGCTAAGTAGAATGGCATTGAACGCTGCTCAGCGGGGAGCTACGTTGGTAAAATCTCTGAAAAAATATATATCCGGATGTTCCTGAAGAGAAAGAGAGAGAAAGATATTATTTATTCATTACAAAAGAAAGAAAAATACACCCTTCCATAGGAAAAAAATACAAGAATAATGTAGCTCGCCAACGGACTCCAGTTTTTCCTAAAGCCCTCCGATTCTTCGAAACTTGGTTTTCCCCTCCAATTTTTCCTTCTGCAGCCCTCCGGGTTTTCCTGAAAATTTCCGCTTGACTTTCTTCATACCATAGGTACCTTTCCTCAGATTTCCATAAAATTTCCCGTTATATACGCTCACCTATCCTCATGGTATACTATATGGTGTTTGCTGGGTTTCCTCACAGTATATCCTTTCCTCTAGGTATACCCTCCGCTTTTTGCTTGGCTTCTTTCTTGGCGGGCATATGTTCACAACTAGGTTGTTTTTGGGTAGATATCACATCTTTATGCATTTATAGTTTATGGTTGATACCACCAGATGCCCAATGAAGTTCAAGTAGAAGTTATATTAAAAGAACTATTCTGTTAAAAATTATTTTTCTTCCTGATTAAAAAAAAAAAAAAAATCAAAAGTGCTACATGTAATACGCGAAAGTAACAGCACTTCAATTGTTAAACAATATGAAAATATTTGGTATTTGACCATAATTTGCTATGTTTTTAAACAGTTATATATCGGAGTCTACTGAACCGATCGGGTTTGACCACTTCCTCAGGGAGCCCCATTGTGCCAAATTATGCTTCCAAATTTCAGCTCAAACCCTCTGTTACTCCTAAGACCCCCACCGCTCACCATTGGTACAAATGGAGGTGGGGGTTCGCACAAAAGTCGTTGGAGCATAACGAATGTGTGTGCACAATCTCAGCTCCATCCGTTATATCTGCGAGGCCGCAGGCCTGTCAAAGAACAACAACAACAAGGACGACAGCGAGTACAAACATATTGTTAAGTAATGCATGCATGACAGGTTAACGCGGTTAACGCCCTTTTTGGTGGTGTATAGTTCAATCACACGGTTTTACATTTAATGTTAATAAAAAACCGTGGTTACATTCATAGTTCAATCACGGTTTTACATTATAAAATGTTATCAATTATACTGAGTCTAAAATTTTTGGGTGAGTACGTTGCTCACTGACGCAACGTGAATACTTTCCATTACTCCTAGTCCTGAAGTGAATTTCGAAATTGCGTTGAAGTGCAAAACTGAGTCTTATTAAAAAAAAAAAGAACCACGCAAATCGGTTGAAAATTGTAGCCTGGGTGGGTACCTACAACATTTGCGCACACAGACACACACACACATACAACTACGGGTTTTCCGACGGATTCAGTTTCAGAATGGTCTGAAACGGATTTGTAGTTGGTTATTTTTCCTCTCCATTGAGTGTTGACCCCTTCCAACCGAAATATGAAAGAATAGGGTCGCTCGTGACTATAAGAAGGTTATGACGATTCCGCCAAGCTCCTAGGAGGCATCCCTAAAAACGTGAAAAATAGCGATTTTCAAACTTCCATAACTCCCACCCAGCACTGATGGACCCGATACGACGATGGAAATTTGATATGCGAAAATGGTTGTATCAACACCCGTTACCCCCAGGGGGCCAAGTTTGGAGGGAGGGCTTGTTCTGTCGTGTAAACTGTGTTCTTAGTCGCTTCGAGTTTTTCGATTCTTGGAGGGGCGAATGCTCTCGCGTCCATGTGAGATGGCCCAGTTGACTGCCAGCATCCCGGTTTTCTGGTTGGCGTTTCTGAGTTCTTCTGTGACTGAGGTATTTGCACACCCCACAACACTGAACCCCTACTCCCGTCAGGTTGTGTCAATATAGCCCCAAGTCCTCCTGGTCCAGTTAGTTCCCGGAGTGGTTCTCTGAGTGGTTCTCTGAGCTGGACATAATATTGAAATCGCCGACGGGCAGTGCTGGTACTCGTACCTGGGAAAATGTTTCTATCTTCCAGAACCCTTAGATCGATAGATCCAGTCAGGTTGAACATGGGGCCAATTTCTTTTCCCTCCTTGCGAATTCACGCTTCTTAGAGTTTACTGTTATCCCATTCTCCTGTAAGTGTGGAGTAGCCAGAGAAGAGCCTGATCAAATTTGGGCGCAGACTTCTCTTGGACAAGTAAGCATATTATCATCACTCACGTTGTTTACACCAGGGATGTGGCACATGAGCGGACGGATGTCATGAAAAATTTCCGCAGCCAACTCCACACCGAAGCTGAGACGTTTCTACTCCCTTAGACCAAGGTGGGTAGAAACCTATGATCTGAGTAATCCTTGGATTACTTGGCTCGGTCTTGGTACCATGGTGGAATTAGTTGTCCGTGTTCGTAATAGGTGGTATTTGTAGGATATTTTCTAGGATACCTAGTTCTAAAGAGAGGATTTTTTCAATTAACAATCCAGCGAGTGGGGAAATTAAGAAGCGACATTCCCCGTATTAACAAGGTTTGAGCAATTATCTAAATAAATTGAAAAATTATAAATTATATGGAGACTACTGGACCAGATTAAAGAAAGATGGTGTGTTCGGACCCTTGGGTTGTGGGTGATGACGGTTCAACGTTTTTCACGTTCCGCATGCCAGTCGCTACTACAACTGATACGAATGCGACAAAATTCATGTGGGTCCAACGAGGACCTAACCTCAAGCTACAGTCAAAATTTGTGCCATTTTGGACCATTAGGTCGTAAGTTATTGCGGTTCCCAGAAATGCGTTCACAATAACACAAGTACCTGGATAAACGAAATATCCATTTTTTCGATGGGGACTCTCCCCTCAAAATAATAAAAATTACCAAAAAGTGTAAAAACGGATACAAATTTAACGCCTTGGCCACTTCTGAGAGGCCGAGCCTAAAACGAGAGGGGAAGTTTTAAACGGGGAAAAAATCACAGTAATGCACCAAAAAAGCTGGTGGTATATCTGGATTCCTCATCATGCTTGAGCTGGTGATATCCTCCGTTCAAGTACCTTGGAGAATACAGAGGAGCCCTTGAGTTGGCTGAGGATTATCATGGTACCTAGGGGCTTTTCTGCCTTCGTTATGTAGGTACGTACCATTTCTATGATGTCAGGCTCTTCAAGTCTCTCCATTCGTAAAAGATAACGACCAATTGACGGAACCTCTCCGACCGGATCACAAACACGGATTTCAATACAAAATGTACTCACTGATTGCGCCTTATTTTGGAGTGTTTTCAATGAAATTGAAAGCCTGAGGATTGAATGATGAGCACCCATGACTTCCGTTTATATACTTTCCCCATTTTAAATGAAAGTAGGTTCCATTCTAAGAATTTTCAGAC
>OX940974.1:112578821-112600794 GCA_954871275.1 Leptopterna dolabrata | reverse complement strand
CATTATTGAAGTTAATTTATATTGTAAAGGAATTTGTAGAATGCCCTTCTCCCTTCTTTTGTGTTAGTGCTATGAAAGAATCTGAATCTTTCAGCAGACTCACACGAAATCTGGAGCCACCATACGAGCGAATTTTCGAAGATGGTGTCTTATAGCCTTTGTTGTTAGTTCTGAGCACTTCGTCCTGAATTTCAGCTTTTTTATCCTCTTTTGTCAATGTTGTTGATTTGCGCTGAGTATCAAAAGTAGAAGGAAGAAAAATTCAGTCATGCATGATGAACGATTTTCCTTCTGCCACTTTTAGTGAATATAATATATAAAGGTGACATAGATATCATGTCTAATGGCTGGGGGTCATCCTGCCAATTTGTCCGTCCCTTTCTTTGTCACACTGTTTATGTCACAATTTTTACTAATGATTTCCTCTTGCAACCGAGCCGTTGCTAAGGAATTGTTAACTCCGTCAGGTCTCATCCCACAGAAATCGTTCACCACTTTTTGGAAACCTATGATTTTGCAGAACATTTTTATGTTACCTATACCCCTGTACCTTGCGCAGCTAGGTGCCTACCTACCTACTTACGGGGTAAAAAATTGCGACCGCCTTTCTGTAAAATAAGTGTATAAAATGCATTCTGTGCATTCACATCTCTCTCATACCATTAGACATATCCATGAACCGATGTGTCCGCCGATGTCCGTAAACATTTCTTACCCAGCAGTCCAACCGAATTTTTTCAATATCTTTACTCATTTTCACCGATTTTTGAACCCCATAAACTCAAATCTGACATTCTTTTTAGATTTTTTGACAATTGAGATACCTGCTCAGGTGTTTCTGCGTAATCTAAATTAGATTTTTAGCAATTTTTGGCGATGTCTTACCCATCAAAACTAAAATTTGGCCCACTATTTGTTTTCGAAAATTACTCATCCTAGTCGAATTCATCTTTTTGTTTGCCATTAGATATGAATATTTGGCAGAATTTGGGTTTTTCGGTATCGCAGCCAAGGTCTGGATTGACGCGTTTTCGCGCATCAAAAAACTTAACAGTGGCAGCGGTTAGTAGTGAAAATTCACGGAGAATCCGAATAGAGAAAGTTGGTGTGGACGGAGCACGTGTGCGAAAGTGCGCAACTATGGATTTTTGATTCTTTATAAAAAATCATGAACACGTAGTAACTTATATTTTGGATTTTCGAAATCTATAACGATTTTGAAAATGAGAGGGGTGATCCGTTAGTTCTAGACCATCCTCTATTTATACCTATAAATTTTTGTTGCATCATAACTCCTTTATTCTCTGAAGTAATGTAAGTAACGTGATGCTCTTCACCTTCCCTTTATCAGCAACTCGGATCAATTATCTCTGTGTTATTAACATTTAACCTTCTATTCTCTGAAGACACTGAAATTCGATAACTTGATGATTTCTAACAACGGGTTGGTAAAATATTATGTTCAATCAACTCACACTTTTACGTTTTAAGAAAAATGGCTCGAATAGGAAAAAAATAGGAGGAATATAAATTTAAAAAATCGTCGTTTTGACATTTTTGACGAAACATGCTTCAGTCAATTTAGGTATAAAACAGGGTATATTGTGGCTAGCGCGAAATTTCGTTCTTCCGAACTATTTTGTAGGTACGTACATACAATCAGTGCCAAGCTGTGTGGGTCACCATATTGATTTCCTGGCAGACCGAGATGCAGACGCTGCTCAAGTCAAAGCTAATTAAGATCACGACACAAGGCCTACAAGAGCTCCGTGGTAAATTGCCGAGTGGTATTCCCCAGACAACAAGACAGCGCGAGCAGTAGAAACACCGAACGAGATTGAAGATGGGAAGTTGGTGGACGATGCTGTTTTCGGGTGTACCCAAAAAGGGGCCATTGTACGCCAACCAAAATAAGAGCAAGAACGATATCTATGCCAAAAACCTAGGGCGCATAGGACAAGCCTAAGTAAAATTATCCCAATTCGAATGGATGAACGAGGAGAACAAGCTCACCTGCGGACACTGTATACAACTTAGTAGCTACATACATAATACCTCATAGACACTCGTATCTCAATCCCAAGAGTGAAGAACTTCTTACCCAGGTTTTGCAGTAGTTGATTCTTCTGAGGGGAGTGTCATATACCACCGTGTGGCTCCCACGTGGATGACCTGTAGACCTGGCTACCTAAGAGAGATACTACTGCTCACATAGGTATTGCAAGTATGCAACGTGACCGACTTGAAACCGTTGTCACATGACGTGCAGTGATAGGGAAGAAGGTACAGTGGATTTTGAGGATCATTTCACCGAGAATAGGAGAGGCAGAACTGGGAACAGTAATTAGCCAATGATGGACGTGGCTGTGATTTCAGGCTCTGGAATGGGAACCCTTGAGCCATATTTTCTAGCCAGACATGTCAAATTTCAAGATGGGACAGACAAGTACCCTGAAAGCTGTAGCTTCATTGAGTGGTAAAGACGTGAGGGTAGAATTATTATGGAAAGATACAACTCCTAGAAGAACACCAAGCTAACAGATGATGAATGTTAATTGTTGATTCACTGGTGTTTGTCCTCATTTTTGCACTATTTCTTGTCCTAAAATTAGATTTTCAGTGACTATGTACATTATTTGCATACTTACACCCGACAGTTCAGTATATACTGATTATAAAGGTAGAGCAGAACGTTTGAAAGCAGTTTACTAGTGAGCTATGTACTACAGTATATTTCTAACCCCTGTCCCTCCTCTTCCTCTAGTAGGTATTCATCTATGCTTAAATTTACTTTAGTTTCACTGTTACTGTGTTTCAAATTTCAGCAAATGCGAGAAGCTGCTGACCGGAAAAAAGAGATTGAAAAAGAGCATTCAGAGGCACTTACTCTTCTTAGAGAGCAGCAATCTGATATTCAGAAGAAATTAACTACTACTTCAGAAAAAACTAAAGCATATGAGAGCATCGAAACTCTTCAGGTACCTATGTGGGTTTTGCACCAGACTATACCCACCCAGGTTGCTGCTTTTAATTTTAAGGAAAAATACTTGAAATAAAACACAAGGTAGTAAGGCACCAAATAAGTTAATGGCCCCTATAAATAACACCATTTATTTTGCTGAGAACCAAAACCTTATTAGGTTCAGTAGGGCGCCGTGTAATTTTGCATGTCTTTAAAGTTAACACATAACGAGCCACCTGAATGGAGGAGCATAGGAAACACGCTGATGGGCCCTTGCAACCCTCACTCCTATAAGAACAGTGCAGAAGGGAAGAAGTGGGGCATTGGGAGGAGTGGAGGCCCAATTCATTGTACGCCACCGCTACCTATTCAAACAATCGAATTTTCGCATTTGATAAATTTCATCCACAATTGTAGGATCCATATCAATTCTTGGTGATTTTAGCCGTCAGCCAATTTTAAGCGGTTTTTGGCTTCTAGAAAGTCGAATTTGAGCCACTTTTTATTTTTTTAAATCTCATCTGTGAACTCATTCCTTTCTTTTGCCAATACCAAAATTTGTCAAAACTTGATATTGTGAAATATTTTTCACGGATTATAGGTATAGAAACTATTGTCAAAAACTCATGTAGGTGGTACTAAAAATGGTGGACCCCTTGCAATAGCTCATTTTCTCCGAATATTCAATAGTACTGACCGATATTAAGTGGATTCATTATTCATTTCAGTCAAAAATACGTGAGCTTGAAAAGAAAGCTGAACTGCAGAATGTTCTTCATGAGGAGCTTGTTCTTGAAATGGCTGCCATCAAAAGGTGTGCCAAAGGTGGTACGACACCTGGACAGCAATTACATGGGTCAGGTGTCTCTCAGACGAATCCTAGTTGGAACAAGTCGTTGCAGGAATCAAACCTGTCTCCTGATTCAATGATATCAGCCTCAGGTGAATGAATAGTTTGTGTCAGTCTCATTCCGTTTTATTTATGTACTTAGTCTTTCTAACATTTTTATGAATAACTATTATAAAATACTTACATAAAACTAGTTACTGATTTTAGTTCTCAACACTTGCATAAAGCCGTTTGCCTTGAATTCCAGCTTAATTTACCCAGTACTAAAGCATTATTAAATTTCAGATATAAACAGTATGGATCAATCAATGATGGCACAGACCAATTCACATGATAACCATGTAGAACAGCGATCTACATCTAAACGCCAGCAGTATGGAGGTGAGTACTTAATTACTGAATTATTATCAAATATTTAATATGTAGTTGTAGACCCATGTATTACCTACTTGCAATGCACTTTAGTTTAGAATTTCAGTTTAGATTAATTTATTTTTTCCCTGGAAAAATGTATAATTGTAATTGAATCTACATGCCAAGCTCAAGTTGATGAGATCTTGCTGAAAACATGTCAAGGGATCTGATGAGAAATTCACCTGAAAGTTGCATTGTTGTAGTTGGAAAGAAAGGAGCTTAATTAATGGAAAATTGAGATTTCTTAGCTGAAAGTAAGATGTCATTGACATTTTCAGTGATTTTCCTTCCTAGATCTCCTTCAAAGCATTCTGATTGACAAGTTTCAGTTAGAGAGATGGCGTAGTATTTATCCTCAAATATCGGACCAGAGAACCCTCTCCTGATTTCAGTTTAGCGGAGAACTAGGTAACATTGGAATCTAAAATCCCAACATCAATGTCCCACAACCCACAACCAACTGAAACTCCCAATGTTTTCGCCAATATTTCAAAAAAAATTTCTAGGGTCTATTTCAGGGTCTATAAAGCTGTTTTAAAATATTGCAAGCTGAATCTTACTGTTCATAATCGAAAAAAGTAAAATACCTACCCGAAAATCCCTCACTGGATTTATTCAAGACAAAAGTTCAAACAACACTTCATTTATTTCATTGCACTATTTAAACTGCTTCATCATTCCAGAACCCACACTACACACTGTGTAAAGTTTCAGCGTTCTCCCCATGTATTTTTTATAGAAACGTATTAGAAGCTTCTTTTCTTCTCCCTAGATTGAAAATTCTGTTTCCAGAGTCGTGCAAATCAATCAATTCTTCAACTGGGATCGTTTTCAACACTTCCTTAGTATAAAAAACAGTTTTTTTTCTCCCACTGTTTTGCGTTTTGTATTCATTTCAACCTATTCATCCCACGAGAGGACTAGTCTTCCATAGGCGAGATCTCTGCAGTTCAACAAGTTTTTGTAAAAATGTACGATAATAAGTTGCCGTACTTTCAATGGGTGGAACTACCTCAGTAACTGTGGTAACTGAACTACTGAACTGTTTAAGTATACAGCCGGATGACTGAGCCATCATCCTGCCTTCTCCGGAACTAGAAATTTTCAGAAATTCCTTACCCAAACTTGAAAGGGTTTTTGATGAAACATTTTTAGTTAGCATGGTATTCTAATGATTTTCTGTTACTTAAAAATAGGTATGTGAAAAAAGAAGAAAATTCTTGCTATTCCCAATAGTTGACTACCTATCTCATGAGACTAAATTGGTAGGCAATCAGAATGACTGCGTTGTAAATACCTACCCAAGAATGGTGATGTTTGTTGGATGTCCTCCCATTACAACGTGAATGGCTTGTCTAAAGTATTCCACGGTGTTGGGTTCCTTGAATTTATTTTCAGTGGTCGAGTTTTGGAACCCATTATAGGGATCCTTAATTTGATGTTCAAAAGATAAGACACTGTACACGCAAACATTGCTGGTATTTTTGAGTACCTAAGAACTTGCAATAGGAAAATCTTCAAAACAACGATGGGGGGGGGGGGGGAGGAATTCAACTCGTTATAATGCAAATTTGGACTAGTTATGGTTGTAATATACCATCTGTAGCGCACCTCCCCTGGTTGAAGTTCCCCGTGTCATGGAGATTGAGAGAGGAGACTGCAAACTGCTCAGTCCTCAATAGGCTATGACATTAGGCTAGTCGAGTTCACCGACAACTTGGGAGTAGGGTTGGGGGTTGATCTCAGAATCAAGAATTGGTGAAACGAATCAAATAACAACAATTTTGTGATCCTCACTTCATGAACTAGGTAGATAGATGCCCTTTGTCCTCAAGGCACTTCTCAAGTGAAAAAATTGGTTCAATTTTGTTGAAATACCTGTAATAATATTAGGTTTCCAAAAATGATACCGATAAACGTGCGATTTCCTCATTTTTGAGATGAAAGCTTCATGGATACATAGATTAATCTTTTGATTCGTTTTGACCAGCTATTCCAGAATCCAGAAGGATTGTCTCAATCAAAGACCTTGATCCAGATTTCTTTTCACATGTTTAACCCGTTATTATCCATTAACAAAGAAGCAGTAAGTATCTTTGTCGTTAGTTTTTCAAAATCTGTTGGTTCACGACTACGTTCCCTCTTACCTTCATCAACTAATGTTTGATGAATCCCGGGCGTAACCTTATGGTTCGAGGTCTCAAAAAATCGAAGTGAGAATTGATGGGGCATCAGTACCTACCTATGAGAGGTACAAATTTGTATTTAGTTAACAATCCAAATATTGTTAATGAATGTATTCTATGGAAAACTGATTATGCGACCCTCTCTGAGGTCTTGAACCATTTCCTCTTGGTTTGTCTTCAATATAATAATATTCATCTGCTATTTATGTTCTTGTGTTTTGATAGTTACTACACCCAGTCAACCCGTTTCAGCTGACGTATTGCATATACATCCTCCTCAAAATATAACTTCTGAAATTGATAGCATCATGGAAAAAATTGAACAAGATAATAGAGTTCTTGCTGAGTTGGATAAAAGCCGATATACTATAGGTAGGTTGGCTTGTGTTCATACAACTAGTTCACTATTCAGTTTTTCTGTTAACCATCTCTGTTTACTCAAATCTACCGAAACCCCCAGCAATTAATGTTATTATTCTTAAAATCTACTGTTTAACAATATTTTCCTGTGTTCATCATAATTATCACACATCCAATAATTTCCATCTACACGACTTGAAAATCAGGTAATTTCACTCAGCCATGAAAACATTGAAGGGAATCTCTTTGCCGATGGCCAGGTAACCATTTAACCACCAAAACTTTGAGCACTATATCAATTAAAAAGTTGTTGCCGTTCATGGTTGTTTTGTTTTTTATAGTTTTGAATTACAGTCTAGTTCAGGCAGGTTGTTGTATATTTATATATTGAAGGATTTTTCCATTTTGACTTGTGAGTTGTGATAAGTTGTATATGAATTTCACATCTCACGAAGATTAATTCTTGACTGTGTTGTGGCAGCAATGTTTTTTATAACTTGTATCTACAACAATAATTTGTGATTTCCTTCAAAAGTTAACGAGGAAGTCGACTGTGATCTTGACTGAAAGGCAACAAGTAGATTTTTAAATTGAGACGTGCTTAAAAACATAATAATTCCTGACACAGGAAAGTGTTTTTGAAAAATCAATACACCCGGTTTTAGAAGTTTCTGGACCACTGTGCGGCTGTTGTCCCAAGAGTCAGGGTCAGAGAGGAGGAGAGGAGGTCTGGAAAGGAGGTCGAGAAAAGTCAGTGACTACGGTGCTGGGCTCACGAGTTATGTGAATTCACGGGGTTGTATGTAAAATATTTCAAGAGCGGCTAAAAATATTTTTTGCTTTAAAAAAGGGCGAAAATTGAATTTTTAAATTAAAAAATCGGCAAAACTTGTGATAGATTCGGTAAAGCTTACAAGGAAAGGTGGTAATTTGGCGCGATAAACCATTTTTAACAACCGCAGCGTCTGTGGTCAATAGTTTAAAAGGGTAGGTAAGTTACTTTGACACATTTCTCATACGATCATGCTCCGTGACGAGACTGGATCAGTTTTAGTGAGCATTTTTTATTATAAGTTTAAAAAGTTAGTTCTGCTAGGAGTGATAATCAAAGTTAAAATCAACGAACCTTGTGGAGGAATTCGTGGTCATCAGCAAGAAGAGCACCTACTGGAGTTGAGCGCTTTGAATGTGAGAGATATCATCAAGCGAATTCTAAGGGCAGTTCGTTAGTTGGTTCTTATTCATAAATTTGGAGGTGATAATGTGAAGGAGGTTGCTTTCAATATGGCAGGGTGATAAGTGTGTAGTGATTGAGGAGTTCAACAGACGAGTCGATCGCTTGATTGAGAATGGTTATATATTTGATGGCCCCTGGCTCTTTTATAATCCCCTGACATGATCAGAGGGGGGTCGGGGGTCCCCACTCTGAGGTACATCATGTTGGAACAAAGACATGAGTTGTGGAGGAGCAGCCGATCACAACACTGCTCCCCCCAGAATTTAAGTAACGCATTTAATTAAATTTTCGTTGTTTCGCTGTGGCGGGTGCCGGGCGTGGGAGGTGCGTGTGCTGGTTCCGTGTGGGCTATCCGTGTGGTTGCGGTGGTCGTTGTCGTGGGGTGGCGGTGGGGCGGGGTCGATTAGTGGCGGTGGCGCCGGTGCTGGCGTGAAATGTCGCGCCGGTGGCGGATGGTTGCTGGACGGTCGCCGGGCTTCTGTTGGCGGGGGCGTTGCGGCGTTGGCGGTGGTGCCGTCTTGGGCGTCGTCGGCCGTGCCGGAGGCGTGGCGGAGGTTGACGTGCCGAGGGGGGTGGTTTGTGTTCCCCTTTCCATTGTGGCGAGGAGGGCCTTTGCGAGGCTGCGCGCGTAGACTGCTTTGGTGGCGACGTCTGGCGAGGCTTGGACTCCTGCAGTGTGCTGCTGGGGTCGCCGTACCCCGTGGAGGCAGCAGTCGCTGCAGGTGCCAGCGTAGGGCGGGAGCTGCAGCGTGACCGTGGTGTTTGGTGGGGTCGTGACGGTCAGTACTGGTGTTCCGGGCGTCGAGGTTGATGGCTGCGGTGTTAGCGGGCGGATATCCGGCGGTGGCTGCCGTTTGGGTGGCGGGCGCTGCTGCGCTGTGCTGTCCCGGGGCCGCGCGTTGAGGGGTATCGCGCCGGCTTTCGAGATGGCCATGGCCTGGCGGATTGGGATTGGGCCATACCTGCCGGGTGGCTGTGGCCGGGTTGGCTTCCTCTTTGCCGGTGCCGGAGGCGACGGCGTGACGGTGAGGTCGCGTAGGAGCTGTGAGGCGGTTGGGGGCTTTGGCGACATGGCTCGAGTGTGGTTGACTACGAGTGCGGGTGCGCTGTTTTATAGCCGCGGCCGTGGGGCGGGGGGCGTCATTCGGCATGTTGGGGGTGTTCACTGTGTGCGTTGGTGGGGGTGCCGGCTTACATCTGTCGATAGATACCGAGGGCGTTCGACGGTCGTCCGTTAGGTATGTTATCGTTTTCCCGTCGTTCGTTAGTACTTGATGGGGGCCGGTGTAGGGTGGCTCTAGTTTACCCCTTGGTGTGTCGACGCGGACGTACACGTCTGTCGCTGTGCGCATGGTTGTGGGCATATAAGACTGTGTGTAGTGGCGGTAAGACTCGTTCGTGCGGAGGGGCACAGTTGTCGGTGGCGGCTGAGTGAACAGATCCCCTGGGAGGCATGGTGTTGCCGAAAAGAGGCGTTGGGCCGGTGAATAGCCATCGGGGCCCGGGCGGTTTCGTAGGCCGAGGAGGAGGCCGCTCAGTTGTGCGGCCCATGTGCGGGACGTGGCTGTCCTTTAGGACGCGGTGCAGTCGCTCTACTAGGCCGTTCGCTTGAGGGTGGTAGGTGTTCGTGTGATGAACCTCCGTGCCCATGGATGTGCAATACTTGTGGAAGTCGGCGGAGGTGAACTGGGTGCTCTGGTCGGTGGTTACGTGTGCCGGGGAGCCGTAGCGGGCGATCCAGTGTGTGTGTAGGGCCGTGATTACTGCGTCGGCGGAAATGGTCGAGAGGGGTGCGCATTCGAACCAGCCAGTGGCGCGGTCGATCATCGATAATATGTATTGTTTTGCTGCCGATGGTGGTAGCGGGCCGAAGAGGTCGATATGTAGGTGCTCGAGTGGCGCTGGGTCGGGAAATTCGCCGAGGGGGGCCCTGATGTGCCGAGTTATTTTGGCTCGGTTGCAGCTCGGGCAGGCGCGGGTGAATAGCCGTATCAATGAGGTCATGTTTGGCCAATAGTATCGAGCGCGGATGAGGGCTGTGGTGGCCTTAATCCCCGGATGTGTCATCCCGTGTATGTGTCTGAATACTGGGAGTCGTAGCGGCGTGGGGATGTAGGGGCGAGGCGAGGCGTCAGTGTTTTCGCACATGATTTCGTGGCCTTGTATTCGGTGCGCTGTGAGAGTCATGGTGGTGATGTGATCATCGGCGGCCTGTGCGTCGGCTAGTTGTTGTAGCGTGAAGGGGGTGCCGTGATCCGTGACTGCGTGGGCCGTGTTGGCTGTTGGCGGGAGTCGCGAGAGGTAGTCGGCGACGATGTTCTTTGGGCCCTCGGCGTACCTGATGTCCGTTGTGAATTCGGAGATAAATCGAAGGTGCCGGAGCCACGTCGGCGGGGCCGTGTTTGACTGAGTCGCTAGGGAGGTCGTGAGGGGCTTGTGGTCCGTGTATACGGTAAGTGGGCGCCCTTCGATTTGTTGGCGAAAATGTACGATGGCGAGGTATATAGCCAGTAGTTCGCGGTCAAATGCGCTGTAGTTACGTTGAGCCGGGTTGAGGGTGCGTGAGAAGAAACCTAGCGGGCGTAAGTGCGTATTGTCGATGAAATGCAGCGCTGCGCCGACGGCGAAATCCGATGAGTCCGTGTGTAGGACGAGCGGTTGGGTCGGGGCCGGATGGGCGAGTGTGACGGAGGTTTCGAGTAAGCGTTTTGCGCGGTCGAATGCGTCAGCTGCGTCGGTGGTCCACGTGAGCGTGCGGTTGTCCTTTTTCTTCGCGTCGGGTGGTATCATTTCCACTAGGGGGCGGAGAGTAGGTGCGGCTCGTGGTATCGCTCGGTATTAGAAATTGATGAGGCCGAGGAATGTTCGAAGCTCGTGCACGGTAGTGGGTCGTGGGAATTTCTTAATGAGGTCCGTGCGTTCCGGTAGGGGTGCTATCCCGTCGGCTGAAACGTTGTGGCCGAGAAATTTGACTGAGGGCCGTGCGAGCTGGCATTTTGCTGTGTTGATTTGGAGGCCGTATTTTGCGAGGGTCTCGAGGAGCGTGCGTACGTGGGTGTAGTGTTCTGACGGGGTGGCCGAGGCGACCAGTATGTCATCTAGGTAACAATACACGAAGGGCAGGTTTCGTTGGACGTTGTCCATATAGCGCTGCCACGTCTGCGCTGCGTTTCGTAAGCCGAAATTCATTCGCTTGAATTGATAGGCGCCAAAAGGTGTGAGGATCTTGTCTTTGGTACGTCGCGTTCGCTGATCTTGCAGTGGAAGAATGCGCGTGCGAGGTCGAATGTGCTGTACACTGTAGTCCCGTACAGGGCCGTTGTGAAGTCGTGTAGGTGTGGGACGGTGTAGCGATCCGGTATAGTGAGTTTGTTCAGCGCTCTGTAGTCACCGACGGGGCGAATGTCACCGTCGGGTTTCGGGACGATGTGGAGCGGGCTGGACCACGGTGCTTCCGAAGGTTCGATGACCCCCGCCGCTAGTAATTCGCCGAAATGGGCCTTCGCTTTCGCGTATAGGTCCGGGGATAATCGGCGAAGTTTCGCGTGACACGGGGGTCCCTTCGTGACGATGTGATGTTCGACAGGAGCATCGCATGGTGTCTGTGAAGGTTTGTAG
Source organism: Leptopterna dolabrata (assembly GCA_954871275.1). NCBI lineage: Eukaryota > Metazoa > Arthropoda > Insecta > Hemiptera > Miridae > Leptopterna > Leptopterna dolabrata. Next base: position 112,589,167 of record OX940974.1, on the reverse strand, counting down.
GCGTCGAGGAGGGCTTGAAATCGAGGCTCGTTCGCTGTCGTCGTGCAGATGGACTGGCTCGGAAGTACGAGGTCTACTGTCCCAGTGATGTACCGCTGCGTGGCCGCGTTGATGAGTCGGGCGTTGGGTAGGTCAACGAGTAGGCCGTGGTACGTCAAGAAGTCGGAGCCGAGGATCGGAGTTGATACGTCGGCGACTGTGAAGGTCCACTCGTACGGAGGGAGATCTGGTAGGTGTACGGATGCGGAGTGTGTGCCGTACATCATGATCTCGGTGCCGTTCGCGGCACGTAGTGCGCTTGGACGTGTTGTTTTTCGGTTGAACAGGGTGTTCGGGACGATTGAGACGTCAGAGCCGGTGTCCACGAGGAAGTGTAGGGCGGTTCGTTTGCAGCGGATGAAGAGCCGAGATGTTGATGGGTTGCGCACGGCCGTTACGGCTGGTCGGGCCGTGCGTTGTCGTTTCCCGATGGTTTCGGGCGCCAGGTGCAGGGGCTGCGGCATTTCTGTGCTCGGGGGCCCCATGTGCGGTGGTAGAAACATAGGGTGGTCGGCGGGCGGCGTGTGTTCGTTGCCGGCTGCGTCGGCGAGCGCCGTTGTCGTCTATTGTTGATCACTTCTACCTCTTCGGAGACGGTACCCACCCGAGGAGGCGGGGCGAATGGTAGGAGGCGATCGGCGAGCGCAGCGAGTTTCACTATGTTGGGTTCGTCACGTGCCGCTATGTGTAGACGTATGCTCTCGGGTAGGGCGCGGAGGAAGAGCTGTCGGACGAGCGGTGCGGGTGTGTCAGCCGGGAGTGCTCGGGTGAGTCGGCGAGCGAGGATCGACGGTAGTTCGTCGTCGGATGTCGGCTGGAGGAGGGCGGTGAGCCGTGAACCATCTGAAGGTGCGTGTGTCGCTAGAAGGCGTGTTTTGAGCGTCTGGTAACTACTGGTGTGCGAGGGGTTGATGTCGGCGCATAGATCCGCTTGTCGAGGTTCGAGGGCGAGGAAGGCTCGGGCGAATTTCGCATGTGGCGTCGTGAGGCCTTCGTGTGCGAGGATGATCTCGAGTTGGGCGAACCAGACGTGCGGAAATGCGGGGTCAAACGGCTGAAGCTTGAGAATTGAAGGAGCGCTCGCTTCGGGTGTCTTTTGCGGTTTCTGCTCGGTCATCTTCGTTTTCTTCGTAGGTGCCAGTCCGTTGAGGTGTCAGCAGGAAGTGTGTTCGGCGCCGGCGTCCGTTTCCTTATATAAGGATCGGAGATGGTGGGGCGAAGTAGCGGGAGGCGCTGCGATAGCCGTCGAGGCGGGCGTCGGAGTGGGACGCCGCTGTGGCGTCGGTGGGGGCCGCGCGTGGTGGGGCTCGTTGAAGCGGAGGCGGGGCTGCGACGCTGTCAAACGGCGGGCGCTGGGCGGTGTAGTTCACACGTCGGATGGTCACCAGTGTAGTGATTGAGGAGTTCAACAGACGAGTCGATCGCTTGATTGAGAATGGTTATATATTTGATGGCCCCTGGCTCTTTTATAATCCCCTGACATGATCAGAGGGGGGTCAGGGGTCCCCACTCTGAGGTACATCATGTTGGAACAAAGACATGAGTTGTGGAGGAGCAGCCGATCACAACAAAGTGATTCAAAGTTCTTTATTACCCAGGACTACTTGACCTATTTGGGGCATTTCCCAGGGCATATAACAACAAAATAACCAAAACTTGAACTCACACAGGCATAGCCGCGAATGGGAACAACATTTATAGCATTTCCAAGTCAAATTCAACCTTTTTCAAACCAAATTCAACCTTTTCTAAACCAAATTCAACCTTTTCCAAACCAAATTCAACCTTTTCTAAACCAAATTCAACTTTTTCCAAGTCAAATTCAACTTTTTCTAAGTCAAATTCAACTTTTTCCAAGTCAAATTCAACTTTTCCATTTTAAATTCAACTTTTCCCTTTCAAATTCAACCTTCCCCTACTTCAGCAAAAAATATAAATTTTAATAAACTGAATTGTGAACCCATTACTATTTGTAGCATTATTTAAGGCTTAAATTAAACAAACGCGATAGTGGTTCAGTGCAGGAAATAGGTGGTATGTGTATTTTTTTCATTACAATTTAAAATTTTCCTTTTGTGAACCTTCAACTGAAGTAAGGAACATAACTTCGGTGTTTGTAAATCCTTCGTGTTTACATCTTTAATGCATATTTCGTTGCCCATCAAACCTTCTGAATAATCGAACGCACCTCATCTGTTGTCATACGAAGTAGCGATGGAGTTTGCAGTCGCTATCTGATGTCATGCGAAATTCAATGTAAGCCTTAAATAATGCAACAAAAACTTCGTAATTGGGTTCACAAATTCAGTTTATTAAACTTAATTAAACTTTATATTTTTTGCTGAAGTAGGGGAAAATTGAATTTGAAATGGAAAAAGTTGAATTTGACTTGGAAAAAGTTGAATTTGGTTTGGAAAAGGTTGAATTTGACTTGTAAATGCTATACATGACTATATCAACATATCACCAGCAAATGACTTAGAAAATTCTTCCAATATAGCTATTTCTTGTAATAACTCAGTTAATTTAGAGGTAAGTAGGTTCATTCTTAAGGTTAATTATCTTGAATTCACTCATTTAGTAGGTAGTGCATTAGTCGCTTGGTACATCTAGTTTCAGATGGTAAATCTCCTATCATGTTTTTATTTTGGCCTCTCAGGATGTCCAAATGTTATAATAAGATTTGTCCCGCATCCTTTATTTTTTTACGAGTCAGTTTGTTGAACAGGCCTGTCACCCACAGATTTGCACTTCCCTTCACTCAAATTTCACTTCTCCCTTTGCTGCAAACTAAGGACCAACTAATGAACTGAAGCCACCTCTTGATGGCTTGATGCCAACATTTATACTCACATTGGAAGTGACTCCAGCGCGCGTGTTGCTAGTGAAGATAAATTCAGCCTACATGTATATCAACTGAGCCGTTTTATGTTGGCAACCTTTTTCTGACTGAACCTTACATTTAACATGTAGTAGTCAGACGTTCTTTTGTACTGGAGTAGAAAATTAATTTTCAATAAATATCTAGGTATACCTTTTTTATCGCAAATTACTGTAATGCACTACAGGGTGGCCGAAAATCGAGGCCCACCCGAATTCCACTTGCCCATTGCGGTTTTTGAAAAACTCAAATGATATTTGGAAAAAAACGTGCTCTACGGCCCCACTGACTTTACATATTTGTTACCATACCTTCCGGAGCAATCGTCGTCACTAGCTGGTCGAGTATTGGGGGCGGACGCTTTTGATATAAGAACAACATCATCAGGCCGTGGAGAGAATACTCGAATAGTGGAGAGAATAGTATTCTCTCGACGGCCTGATGATGGTGTCTTTAAATTTTAAGTGTTTGCCTCCAGTATTCAACCAGCATAATTTTATATAATTCTATAAAGTTTTTATAGTGACGACGGATTCCTCCGGAAGTTATGGTGATTTTGCTACTTCTAATACTAGTGGAAATAATCCTTTGGATTTAGTATCGTTTATTTTTATTGCCTAAGTAAAATTACTATTGGTTCAGGGCCGACACCAAATGGTAGATGATTAACATAAGCGTAGGTACGCTTCAAATTTTGAAATTACCATTACCACGTGATTTATCGGTCAAAATACATACTGGTAAGTCATGTGCAACGTGTAGGGGTTCATCTTTAAATGTTTTGTGCAGCCATCCACAGGTTGCGTACATGAGCTAACATTATATTATAATGAAAAGCTGATCACATGTTGAAAAAAATGCACTACCTGCATAACAACAATTATTATAATTGATGGGCCGTTTCTTCATGAAATTTTGTGCAGAATTAAAATTCGAGTATGCTACAAAACTATGAGTCTGGGCGGGCGCCCCATTTTGCCCTTTCCTCAGATGTGATGTGTGAGTTGAATGTTACTAATAGTTAAGTTGGGTAGAGCATAAGAATGACGGCTCCTCAACTAGTTAAATTAGAAGGCCAGCATTCCAGGCGCTCCAGAACTGTTGTATATTTTCCCTTCAATGTTTTTCAGTTCAAAATCATAGTTGTACTCAAGTAGGTACACTAATGTTCTCATCACATAACTCTAATCTATATTGTTACGATATCCTTTCTTGTTCCCTTATAATACGCAACTCTGTTTAATCGGAGTTCTTATGTGCCTAGGGCTGCCACTTTCATAGCAAGTGGGTGGTATTTCCAACCAATTTCTGCAGTCATCCTATTATGTTTAGCCAGAGAATTGTGAGGTTAAAATGTGTTGTAACTTGGCATGTGGTTCCATAAGTGCATCTGTGCCATGTATTATCCATCTCCTCAATCGTGCATACATTTCCCTATTGGCTGCTTGTATATACAGTATTACACATCCAAAGCTTGTCCAAGGAAAACAATAATGCCTAAACCCCATTTCTATCCAAAACGCCTGCAATTTCACATAATGTGCAGGGCATTTCATCTTGAATGACTGATGATGAATACTGATATGTAGCAATAGTGGTTTAATGTGTAGTCATCGTTTGTATGTAACTGGTTTAATAGAATGTAGCCAGCATATTTGTTCAACAGTTCCTTCACCCTGTCTTTTGATTATTAGTGTCCTAACCTGACCATGACATTGGTCCAGTGTAATTTTTTTCTTTTCTTTTTTTTAGAAACAATTTCTTCAATTTTTACTATCGTAATTCGTATCAGGTTGCCTACCTCTGAAAATTCGTTTTTACCAATGTTCAATTTGTAATTCGATTGAAAAAGGATACCATAGTAACATAGGATACCATACCTTAGGTATACAATATAGGTAGGTACATATCATAAATGTCCAGTACTGCTCTAGGGAAGCCGGATTTGTGCCATGTTATTAGAACAATTAGCATGATTGTCTTTCTGGGTAAGCACATGGTCAGTAACCGTTCCTATTTATACTTGCTAAATATAGCACTGAAATATTAGTGATTTCAAAAGCAAGGATGGGTTCAAAGACCAGCAAGTTTATGAAATAGGTCAAATGTTAATGTATTATATGCCGAATCCCTTAATTGGTACCTATGGAGTTATGAGTTTAGACCAGAAAATATCATTCAAAAAATAGTCTTCATCAAAAAATTATGAAAAACGAGGTTTTGATTAGTTACATAAATTAGGTAGGCACCCAGTGAAAATTACTCAAGATGAGAATAAATTCTGTAAAGTCTATTAATTTATAAGTGGATGGTAAATTTATACAGTAAGTCATTATTCGGTTTTTTAAATTGACAGATACAGAAGTATTTTGATTTGGGTTTTATTGCCCATAAATCGCTCAAATTGCAATAAAAATTGTGTCATTGCTAAGGTTTCGCAATTGCAATAAAGGAGTATAAATTTATGCATGACTGTAAATTTCACTAGGTACCTACATCACTTTTGTATGTGCAAGAGAAAAATGTTAACCGTGACATGGTTTGAATGAGTAATTATTCAAGTATTGGTCAGTGTTGCAGGTTTCGGCCGTTTCATCCCACTTTTTGGAGTATACAGTTTAGAATATGAGTATATAACACTCTTCATACCGCTTGAAAAGTTAATTTATACACGTCGAACACCATAATTTATTACACCCTGTCCCTTACATTATGCATAATACCCATGGTGAAGAAAGTAGGTAATGACACTAATGACGCACATCTCCCAATAGGAGCCTCCTGAAAAGGCCTGTTGCAGTTTCTTCTTTTGTCATGGATAGAAAGGCATATGATAATTCTCATGCCCATGTTGAAAGTTCACAGTAGCTCTTCTTCCTATGATTTGACTCTTTACTCTTTTGTGTAGACTTGCGAATTAACAAGGATTCAATAAAATGTATCCTAGTAATTCAAGTATTGATTAAATGCAGCATCAAACGTTATTGAAGCTTGGCTGCATAAAACGTAGTATTTTAGCTCCTTCATTTCACCTTTTCTCCTTTCTCCTCTTCATTCTATGTTCTTGAACATTTATGCTAGTTTCTACGTTGCTTTGTTAAGGCCATGGAACTGTCACCAGCCGCCAGCTACCTCTTCAGCCAAAACTTAGTTCTGCTTTGACTGGTCATTCTACGGGTACTAATATAGCACAATCAAGTAAGTCGACCTTGAATATCACGAGTCATAACCTTAATTTAAAACCGCTTTCTTTTTCTTCCTTCGGAACAGTATGTACTAACCATGTAGGTATGTAGTTACTGAAACTGGCTGATTAATGAAATAAGGATCAAGTGTGAAGGCATGGAAGACTCAGCTGCATCCCCATCCAAATTTTCAGGCATTCAAGCTGAATGAATAAAAACCTTCCTTCCTCATTTGGTATTTTCAATAAAAGGAGGTTGAAGCAATTTCTTTCCAAGCAGCTATCCCTTCTGCTCCTACACACTTCATCCATTTCAAAGTTTGAGTGCGTGCAATTTTCTCTCTGGAATTAGGTACCTACTCAGTCGAATGATTAATTTGTAAGTTGGATCCACATTGAGGAAGCGCGGGACTCAACACATATGTCCTGTTTTCGGTACTATCCCACTATAACGAATGTGAGGTTTCAGACTGAATAGACACATGCACCTTGTTTTCTGGAAGAGCCTGAGAACTGGCAGGTTGTTTTCACTTTTGGGTCAACAAGTAGGTACCTAGTTCTGCCCAACCTTCCTAGTAGGTACTGGTCAGAATCTGATCATTTGTATAAAACTTGTATAATTTTGTATTTTGTATAAAACTTGTAAGTCGTGTAATTTGTATAAAGTCGTGTAAAAAGTAATAAACTTTTACATTGTAAAAAGTAAAAACTTGTAAGTCGTGTAAAAAGTAATAAAAATTTGTATAAAACTTGTAAGTCGTGGGAAAACATTTGAGTTTTTACAATGTAAATGCTGGTGAATAAGTTTTAAACAAAAAACAGAATGAGCAAGAGCGAGATGAGAGATTTATGGCGTTTATTTAAGAAAAAAGGAGGTGATTAGGACAATGAGGTCCCCTCTTCCAACCCCCTCCTAACATGAATTCATATTGCTCGTATAAAAGCATAAATATCCTTATTATAAACATTATTGCAAAATAAAAAGAATACAATCTTCTAAAAAAAAAAAATTGGGTACATCATAACGGTCATTATAAATCCCAGTGAGTTGGTACTTTCTTGTATGCATAACCATAAGTCAGATAAGTCTACGTTTTCGTTAAATAATTTGATGGATTGAAGTAGGAAGGATTTGCTGAACAGGGAGGTATTGTGGTTGAGAATCAATACAGGGTGCAGCCGGTATGACGCGTTGCAATGTTATGTATGGTCAGGAGACATTTTTACTCATTGTACAAACAGCCGAATTTGACGAAGCATTGAGTTACATGTGCGGTCAAGAAAGGGTATGAAGAGCAGTGACTCAGCAATGTTATAGACATAGGGTGAATACTAAGTTCCGGTGTGGAGATCGCCACACAATACCATTGTCCTTCACGGAGTATGGATACAACATGTTTGGCGGCCCGACAGACTGACCATTGTGGCCGAACTGGCCACCCATTTCGGTCAAAATCCGTAAGCTTGTATAGAAATCTAACTTTCAACCACTTTCTGACACCACAGCAACGTCATTTAGCGAGTAAACCTAGAAAATTTTGGGCCCATTGGCAATTTTTTTTGCTGCCAATTAGACAAATCGAATGCGATCGAGTTCAAAATCAAAATCCGACCGGACATTTTGGTTTCAACGGCACCAATTATGGTCAATTTTCACGGTAGTTATCGTTTAAAAAAAAAAATCGAAAAATTAGAAAACCCGTCATAACAGCCTTATTTTTCCACCTAGAAAACTCGCTCTCATCTCAAATTAAAGCGTTTAACGAGCTGAGCAAACCCCAAAATTTAAATCTAAAACAGGCCGCATTTTAAGGACGTTATGACTATTTGAAATTCCAACATACATAGTACATGTACCTACATACGTACGTACACACGGAGCGACACCAAGCCGAAAACCGTCCGGATACTCGTTTTGAGGACTTCTGAACAAGATTCCATGGTTTTCTCGAACACCTATTTTTGACGGTATCACCATACTTTTATTCCTGTGTAATAGGAGCATGGAAGTAAAATGTAAACAGAACACTTGTAGGTTGTGCCCCTCGTCACCTGTCTCGGATTGTCTCTTGTCATGTGTCCCCTATCCACAGGGCATAGTACTGTCGCATCCTTCCTCAATGTGAAACCAGCCTTCATTAAATGACGGAGAATAAATACTGGCAAACAATGCAGTAGCTTGCAGACTAGGAGAATCTGAGGGTTAGCAACTGGTTATGTCAGCCTCCATGTGTCTCGACTCTCCTAGTTGGCAGTTATTTAGTTTAATTGTCTCAACTAATGCACTTGTACTGGTAGCAAAAGCAAAACTGATCTCAGTCTCCTGGTTTTCAGGTGACATCAGTTGTTTCTTTTTTTCCTGTGTGAAGAGAATGGTTGTCATGTGTTTCCCAGTCTCTGAGTGTCCCTGTGACAGGAGATCTCTCAAGTACTTACCGATTTGTGAGAAAAGCCTCATTCTCTGAAGAATGTGAATAACTGTTCGATTATAGAGGCAGCGCCCATTGATTTTTCTTACTTAGATCCCAGAAATCCCACTTTGTGTTCTATTTACTTTTGGCCATAGTTTGCTGGCCAGGAACAAATTTTCTCCTCATACTACTTACTTATTTTAAGTGTTGAAAACCACGAAATTCACTTGTAGTAATTAATAAATTTTAAAAAAGTATTGTGGATGTTGGAATGTTTTCCTATTGTTTTATGCCAGAACTTAGTAGAGGGAATAGCAAACACGTAACAAAGTAAAAAACAACCTAGTTAGATTTTGGTTGATTTTTTCCGAATGCAGTGCCATCCTATTGTTCTCTATAATATTCTACCAAGATATGTCATTTTGATACCAAATATTCAAGCCAATTACATTGACAAAACGTGAATAATCTGACTTTATGTTGCAGAAAATATACCTATTACCGGCCTGAGTTCTTTGACTGATCCTCTCAACAGGCACACCCTATCAAGTAGTTTAGTTGATGGGACATCTTACGTTGTACCAGGAACGGGCTTATCAATGCTTCCCCAAGTTGGGCAGACCACAATTCCACTTACTCTCACCCAGGTGAATTCACAGCTGATGCTGCCACGAATGACATTACAGTGATTCCCATGACAACATACAAAAGAGCCAGTGACCTACTGATCTTGAGCCTGAGCAAAATGAGGGGGTTACGTTTTATGCTAGTCACGGTAAAAAAATATACAGCGCCAAGGTCTTTCTAGTTTTTCTTTATCAAATAACTTGGAGTTAGTAGGCAGGTACAGTAAATATGGTTGGAATGCTACTTTGGCTGTCAGCTGTGCATGGGTATTTCAACCGCTCACTTCATAACCCCAGATACTGGCTCCTCTATTTCATTATGTTGCAGGTTCTCGAGAGGTTTCTTTTTGCACAGTTTTATAGACTCCATAAAGACCAATTCAGTTCAGGTTTTTCGGAAACTAAAACAAAAATAAATAAATAAATACATAGAAACAAAAATTTAGTCGAGTCAAGGGGCTACGATTATGAACTAAATCACTCGCGATGGAAACCGCGTAAACCAAATTCAAAATAAAAGTTATTGAAAGGTTGTATTTTTCCACTAATACACGAAAAATAAACTGTTATACCGGTTTCACTGATCAAACCATCGTCAGTACCTAACAAACAATAGCTGTGTTATGTTATAAATAATTGTATAAACAATGACTATTATTGTTTGTTACTGACAATGGTTTGCTCTCCAAAACCGGTACAACTGTGTATTTTTCGTGTATTAGTGGAAATGGACAAACTTTCAATAATTCCGTTTTTATTTTGGCTACGATTACTATAGCCATATACCGTAAAACAAGTCCTCTCAGCATCATATTTATGGATTTCATGGAGCTTAATATAAATTGATATTTCCCTGCTCATACACTCGATCCAATATGTAGGTACCCAACGTGAGGAGCCATTTAATTGCTTCAAGACCACAAGGTCCTACGGATTTTTTTTTCTATAAAATTTACCCCATCTAACTTTAGTTTTGTATGAAGTGGGGCTCTATTGCAAATAATGGTGAATTATTAACTAAATAAGTACAAAGAAAGGGATGACAGGACTGTTAACTCAGCTCTTCTCTCCTGAATAATAGTAACAATTGGTATAAATGCTATCCACCTCAATGAGCTTCCAAGCATATTCCCACTAGATGTAGCTGAAACCTCGAAAGATAAACCAGAACGTTGATGTTACAGCCAGGAATGATCAATCCAATG